>PVJS01002151.1:0-43818 GCA_004027185.1 Glis glis | reverse complement strand
AAAAACAGTAGAGGTTTAGTTTCAGGGGATCTTATGGGCAAAGTTGTCATGCACTTAAGTAGGGAGTTTCAACTACAGTATCACAATGCATGGATGTGCAGTGTGCTACCCAAAGTTTACCACTGAAATATTGCTAAAACTTATAATTTTTCCTCCTTTGAGTCTATTTCCTTGACAAACTCTTACCATTTAACTCTTTCCTAGTCAACTAATAAACACTGAGGTCATTTGCCCCCCCAATTCTACTGTCTGATCTTTACTTACTAAATAAGATCTCCCTGAGTCACAAAAACAAGGGCAAAGGCCAATGTACTTAATGAATAGTCTTTATTCAAAGAAATGTGATTTTTATGTAAATGTAGTATTGTAGTAGATAATGTTATCAATAGATGCCAATAAGAATTATCAGCAATTTATTTATGTTTGTTTGTTTGTTTTGCAGTACTGGGGATTGAACCCAGGGGCATTCTACCTCCGAGCTACATCCCCAGCCCTATATTTTATTCTTTATTTTGAAACAGGATCTCACTCAGTTGCGGAGGCCCTCACTAAGTAGCTGAGGCTGGTCATGAACCTGTGATCCTCCTGTCTCAGTCTCCCAAGTACTGGTATTACAAGTGTGCACCACCACACCTGGCTAATTATCAGCAATTTAAATGGTCACAAGCCAATAAATATAAATATTACAGTAATTTATCTTGACATCCAAAGTGAACAAGATTTAATTGCTGAACCTGGAGATTAAAGGCATGTTCAAAGAGTCCTTGTTTTTGAATCCTTTGTTTTGGGGGACAAACTGACTAACTTTTCCTCTCATGGATTCTACTTATTTGGTTAGCTTTTAACACAGTGTTAGAAAGCGGATATTAATACAGTTGATAAGTGCTGGTGTTCATAGTTTTCTTATGATTATATATTTTATTTCACCTGACATTATACTCTATGTGCTACTCTGATTCTTAAACTAGAGAGTACATTATTTAAAGTTAGAACTTAGCTGGTTTGGTGGCACATGCTTGTAATCCCAGTACAGGGGAAGCCGAGATAGGAGGATCTGGGTTCGCAGCCAGCCTCAGCTACTTAGTGAGGCCCTCTGCAACTTAGTGAGACCCTGTTTCAAAATAAAAAGAATAAAAAAAGGCCGGGCGTGGTGGCGCACGCTTGTAATCCCAGTACTTTGGGAGGCGGAGACCGGAGGATCTGGGTTCGCGGCCAGCCTCAGCTCTTGCTCTCTCCCTCTCTCTCTCTTTCTCTCTCTCTCTCCTTAGTGAGGCCCTCCGCAACTTCGTGAGACCCAGTTTCAAATTAAGCATAAAAACAGGGCCGGGGGGCGTAGTGCAGAGGTAGAACGCCTCTGGGTTCAATCCCCGGTATCACAAAAAAAAAAGAATAAAAAATAGGGCTGGGGGTGTAGCTCGGAGGTAGAATGTCCCTGGGTTCAATCCCCAGTGCCAAAAAACCCCAACAAAACAAAAACAAGAAAAATAAAGTTAGAACTTGTCTTCTAATAGAAGAAGCACTAGGTTGAGGATCAGAAAGCCCAAATTTAAATACCTGTTTGCTCTTTGTTAGTTGTATATTTCTGAATATGGCCCCTCATCTTTAAAAAAAAAACCCTTAAACCTCTTTTTTTTTTTTCGGTACCGGGGATTGAACCCAGGGGCATCCTACCTCCGCGCTACACCCCCGGCCCTATTTTTTTATACTTTATTTTGAAACCGGGTCTCACGAAGTTGCGGGGGGCCTCACTAGGTAGAAAGAGAGAGAGAGAGAGCTGAGGCTGGCCGCGAAACCAGATCCTCCGGTCTCCACCTCCCAAAGTACTGGGATTACAAGCGTGCGCCACCACGCCCGGCCCCTTAAACCTCTTTTAAGAACCAAATAAAGTGTGTGAAAGCACCTAGCACTTGTACCTTTTTGAAATATAATAGGTATCTAGACTTTTATTTATTATCTTTCTACCATACCCCACAGTAGTATAGAAGAATCCTTTTATATCACGAACGTTCAATAAATGAAAGTGAACTTTATGTTTGGAGTATTTAAAAATACATGGGTGACAGATTATATACTGAGTTGTGGTGATCACGAATGTGGAACGTAGTTTTCCTCGACGATCCTTTTATTGTCTTACCCAGCTGGTAACTTGGGTCCTCCTTGAGGATAAGTAATTGTGCACATCAGCCTTTGAAACACCGACCCCTACATGGTGGTGATCTGTGGGTTCTTCTTGCCCTCTACTATGTCCCAGTCCTTTCTTTTCCTGGGGGCTGCTACTTGGGAGTGAGAAGAAATGAAGGCCATGGAGCTCTTCATCTGCCAGCAAGCTCCATAACAAGACTTTCCCCACTCTGTACCTCTGTTAGAACTACCCCATGTGATATATGGCATGTTATAACCACAAAGCGCAATCTCCTAGGACACTCTGCTTACCCGGTAGTCACCCTTGTGCAGAGACCCTTCTGTGGACTCTGATAAGAGCCTGGTTGTTGATTTCTTGGTTTTTTCAGTCAACATGTTGGTTTAAGGAACAAACGGTCTCTTATACTAGATAATCCTAGTATCTCATCTTTGAACTTTTCCATCCTTCTAATCCTAGTTACCCCACACTGAAGAAGCTTTCTGGGAGAAGGCCAGATATTCCCATTTATGTTGGCGACACAGAAAGACCTGTATTCTGGAATCTGAATCACAGCGGTGTCCAGTTAACTAATATCAATGTAGTGCCATTTGGAATATGGCAGCAGGTCAGAGATCTGTTTTATTTACATACTTTATACTTCTGCTTTTGGAGGTGAACTTTAGATGAGGTGGTCACCTCAAGAGTCGGGGAAAATGGCCAATGTTGTCTATACATGAACTGAGTAAATACAACCTTTATTGAAGCTTTATATGTTGGACATAACTGTCCTTGGTAAAAGATGATTTTCTCTCCACTTATCAATCACATAACCTTATAAAGCAGGCTAACAAATCCACTTCCAAATAAGGGGACTTAAAAAATATTAAGGTCTGATTGAGCAGTCTTTCTCGAAGTGACAACCTTCTCAAATATTGAATTAAAAGCCAAACCAAAATACACAGTTGTTTGTTTTATTGTTAAATTCCAGGTAGACAAACATCTTCGATTCATGATCTTGATGGATGGCGTTCATCCTGAGATGGACACTTGCATTATTGTGGAGTACAAAGGTACTTTCTTATCCTTATCAACGACGAAAAATGAAAAGTACTCTGGGTAGGAAAGTTTGATGGGAGTAACTCCCCCCAAACTTCATCCTATATGCATCTTCTTCTATCTTCATTCTCAGTTGATATAGAATATTATATCCTTGTCTTGGAGAAATGAGCAGCCATTCATATAATCTTTCCCAAGAACAAATTACCAATAATGTAGTATATATAGTGGCAGGTGTGAAGCTTTTTTTCATAGGGCAACTGATATTTCATTTTTCACCTTGAATTACTATTGTTCAAAACTGTCTGTTTTGAATAAATGTCTTTAGTTACTTTCACCTTGTAATACCATCAGGTCATCTAATCATACAGTTCTGACTTTCATATGAGAACAGGGCCTCACTGTCCCAATAATCACTCAAATATGAACTGCACCTAGAATTTGCAAGAGATAGAGGTTTGTGTTGTTCTAATAGTTCTTCCTCGGATCCTTTGCACTCAGAATCTGGAGACAGTTGGTTGAAGAAAGCAGTCTATCTATGACCCAGAATGGAAGCAAGCTAATTATCTTCACGAGACACCCAGAATCTACCCACTCTGCTGGGGTGAATTTTTTCACTTGAAAATTCAGAATATGCTATTGAGGACTTGAGATAGTGAAACCTTACTCTGTTTTTCCTTGGATGTAACCAATTCTATAACCAAATAAGTCAGATTATACAGACCGTACATAGAAGACTTGGTGGGCTTGGGAATTCAAATTATGGTGTTCAAGATTTCACCCTGAATACCCACACCATTTTGTTTCTCCACAGGTCATAAGATCCTCAATACGGTAGACTGCACCAGACCCAACGGGGGAAGACTGCCTGAGAAAGTTGCTCTAATGATGAGCGATTTTGCTGGTGGAGCATCAGGCTTTCCAATGACTTTCAGCGGTGGCAAATTTACTGGTAATATTTCATATCAAAGTCAAACCAAACATCAGACATGGCACTTTGCTCAATGAAGTGAGAATAAATAAAAAAATAATTAGCCGGGCGTGGTGGCACACGCTTGTAATCCCAGTACTTTGGGAGGCGGAGACTGGAGGATCCGGGTTCGCGGCCAGCCTCAGTGCTCTCTCTCTCCCTGTCTCTCTCTCTACCTAGTGAGGCCCTCCGCAACTTTGTGAGACCCGGTTTCAAAATAAAGTATAAAAAATAGGGCCGGGGGTATAGCGCGGAGGTAGAACGCCCCTGCGTTCAATCCCCGGTACCGCAAAAAAAAAATTAAATAAATAATAAAAAAAATAATTGAGACATGGTTACTCCCTGGGAGAAGGTTACAATCTCATAGGGAGACCAGATGTATACACCACAGATATCACAATCTGAAGTGTCCAGCTCAAAATGTGATAATGGGCCACGAAAGAAATCAAGATCAGTAAGCATGTCAGGAGGAGCTAAGAAAAAGAATCACTTGGATTCATGTGTGGACCATAAAGCAGCACAGGGAAGGTATAAGACCAGTAACCCAGCTTAAATGCTCGTGGAAAGTGGTCCAGAGCAGGTTGTGTGCTGCTCAGCACAGCCCATTCCATTGGTCCTGAGGATGCTCAGCAGGGAGGGGCTCCACCAGGGATGGTCCTCTTGTGTGTGGTGTCCCAGGCAGGAGCCCTTCTGTTCTGGGTGCCCCTCAGTGGTGCTTGGGCTGGGCTGAGCAAAGTGAGTAGTGATTTCATTCACTGAAGTATCCCCAACACTAGCATTCTAAATGCTCAATATTTCTAATTAATAAATTACAATGTTTGGTAAATGATCCTTGTCTAACAACGTGGCAGAAAGTGTCCTACTTCATTGTAAAATAGTCTCTGGCTACTTCCTTGCTTTCTTCAATAAGTCTGCATTCATTTCCTCCAGAGAGTGCAACTATGTGAGAAACAGAGGGAAGATTCTGTCCTTAAGGAGTTAACGGTGCAACAGGAGAGGCAAAATATAATGATCAAAAGTTAATCAGCATACTTCTGTTCGGGTGTGTGCGCACGTACACGTGCAGGTGCACACACGTGCATTTAAAAAGGTCTGGAATTGTACCAATATGTTAACAGTGGTAACACCTGGCTTATTTTTTCTTTGTCCTTGTTTGTTAAATTTTCACAGTAGTACCAGGTGTAAGCGTTCCTGACTCTGTGCCCTATGCACTCTGGGTCTGGCCTGCCTCCCCCTTCCTTCCGCTGCTTGCCCCTGGATCAACCACACTGTCCTGCCTTCTGGTCCTCAGACTCGGCTTTCCCAGGGAGTTCCTGCCCCAGGCCTTTGCATTTGCTGGGTCCGCTGCCTGGACTCTTCTTGCTCCCAAACTCTACTTGGCTGGCAGCATTTTGTCCAGGTCTCACCTCCAGGCCATCATTTCCCTCACTGTCCTGTGAAATGATGACCCTTCATCCCACCCTGCCTCAGCCCAGATAGTCTCTATCCTACTGCCCAGTCTTATTGTCTTCATAGCACCTCAGTCTTTGCAATGACTTTACTTATTTACTTGCTCATTATTTGCTTTTCTCACTATAGAAAATGCTCCAGGTAAGCAGAGACCTGCCTTGTCTTGTGCCTAGCACCAAGTCTGGCACATAGTAGGGGCATGATAAATACTGGTAGAAAGAAGGAATGGGCGAATGACAATCTTGTGAGGTAGGCATCAAGATTCCCTTTACAGAGGAGAAAGAGATATTGAAAAGTTAGGTCGTTCACCCCATGCTGCACAACCAATAAATGGTGGGGCAGGACCTTGATCCTAAGCCTGACTCTAAGTCCATCCTCTTAATTACTGTGCATTATCAGGTCATAATAAATATACTTCTCTCTCTTTCCCTTTCTCTTTCTCTGTCTCTCTCTGTCTCTCTCTCTTGTACTGGGGACTGAACCCAGAGACATTCTACCTTCCACTTACACCCTATCCCTTTTATTTTGAAACAGGGTCTCACTAAGTTGTTGAGGGTCTCACTAAGTTGCTGAGGCAGGCCTGGAACCTGTGATCCTCCTGTCTCAGCCTATGCTTCACTTTTATGATACACAAAGATGATCTTCATTTATGTGATAGTAAAAGTTTAGTACTTAAAAGAATGATAGTGCCCTTAAAATGTGCTTGCATGGGAGGCTAAAAAAGTTACCCTAAGTAAGGAGAGCGTACAGTACCTTGGGTCGGTCACCCAACATTTCCCTAGTAACCAGTTGAACTTCACAAAATGAAACTGGGGAGGTATCCTCCACTAATGACACAGAGCTTTACTATTTCTGCTTTTGTTGCCCATTTTATCTCCTGCATAAACTCCATCCCACTAGAACATTCAGTTTTCTGTGATTTCTGAACAGAGGAGACTCTAACCCAAATACTGTCATTTCAGAGGAATGGAAAGCCCAGTTCATTAAGACAGAGAGGAAGAAGCTCCTGAACTACAAGGCCCAGCTGGTGAAGGACCTGCAGCCCCGAATTTATTGTCCCTTTGCTGGGTATTTTGTGGAATCCCACCCATCAGACAAGTACGAATAGATGTTTTGTACAGTATTTTTACATATAAGTTAACATATGTCAGAATGAATGGCTTCCCTATGAATGTATTGTGAAGTAAGAAAGTGATTAGTAATTTTGGAATTGCTGGGGTAAGCCTAGGTGTAAGATTCAGGAATGTGTTCTTGTGGAAACCTATGGAGTTTTGAAAATTTGTCAAAAGCAATTTTTCCATAAGAAATGGTCATAAAGAAGGAATGACATTTCAGAGCTTTGGGTCACACAGGAGATACCATCTATTAGTCTCTACTCATACACATTCAGCTGTGAGGGACTAACGGTGGAGCAGGAGCAATGGAAATAATGGAGGGACACAGCAAAGCAGTGGAATTAACAGAGAGAGACAGCAAACAAGGGACTCAGGGATCCAGGAAAGGGCTGTCCATGTTGAGTGTCAACACTGCAGGGTCAGGGAATGAGTTTCCCCAACATTGCCAGAAGTTCATGGCCCCAGAAATTTCTCTAATGCTCTTTCATTTCCCAAGCTAACTAGGCATCATCAATAGCTAAGTGGATTTCACACTCACCTTGATGTGGCGCTAAATGACATTCGGTTAACAAAAATGAGCTTCCCATTGTCCCCAAGAGAAGTAACATCACTGCACTACAAAGGCTTCCCCCCCAAAGCTGAGGTGAGATTCCACCCAGTTAACCACCAGTATGGCAGGGACACCAATCAGATTGGATGCCGGGAAGTGTTGGATGGGATCCTGGAGGCCTCTGTTTTCCCAAGCTTTAATCCTGAAGTGGTTGGAATCTAGAGAGAGCAGGAGGTCCCAGGGGAGGGTCAGGTGGCTGAGGTGGCAAAGAGGGCACTCAAGGGCTCAGGAATATAGCTTTCAGCCAATGGGCACAGAATGACTTCAGAAGTTTAGCAACTGCCATACCTACCAGCTAAATAGCAGTTCTGTCCTCAAGGCTACGGGAAAGGGGTGGAGAAGAGATCCTGTTGCCTTTTCCAGCTGCCACACACAGAACATGGAAATGCCTGACGAGGAGAGAGATGGTATTTTGCATTTGGATTCTGGATTTTATCTGTAGCAAAACAAAAAGGCAGTTAACTTCCATCTGTTGCCATGTATGTAAAACTGCTTAACAGTGCCTAGTTCATAGGGCTTCAAAAGATGGGACCAGCTTGACAGAGCAGGAGAGTCAGACTGTGGACCCGCACTGCATGACGTTTGGATCTATACTACTTACAGTGGTACCCAGGGTTGACACCAACCTGAACACCAATTTTCTGTGAATTGGGCACAGTAAGAACAATTTTAAAGGGCTATTTTGTGATTTATAGGTAATAAATAAAGAGTACCTCACATAATGCCTGGAATATGGAAGATTCTCTGGAAATATTCTCTCCTTCCTTCCTTCCTTCCCTCCTTCCCTCTCTTGATTCTTTTCCTAAAAGTTCATGGCAAAAGTTCAAATTTTCTGAAAAATAGTTCTTAGATCAGTGAAATGATTTTGAGTATTTCAGCTTTGTAAAGGGACAGTAATCCAGAAAAACAGAAGACATGTGGTATTTTCAAGGATAACCCAGCCCATTGTAATCTGCATCCTTACAAGGCAGACACAAGTTCCAGTTTCTACAAAGGTAAATAGCACACTCTCCCTACCTAGCTTGCTCTCACTGAAAGCAACTGCAAACGCTGGCCAGAATACACGGAGCAACTCTCTGAGGACTCTGCGAAGTAGGTGGTGGCAGACATATTGGGGAAGGAAATGAGATTGTGAAATACTAACAAATCATCAGTAATTCTCCCATTTAAAAAAAAATGCAGTTATTGCTCAGCCTGGACTCAGAGGCAGCCTGAAACTGGCTCTGTGCACTGGATGAGAATAGAGGGGAGACCTTATAGATCAGAACGAGTAGGAGAGTCTTCTAAGCATGGGGGTTTGTTTCTGAGTTTTCCGTTTTCTCCTGCCCCAGGCACTCGCCCAACAGCACTGGCAACAATGTCCGTAGTGACTGTGTAGGTGCCACGCTTCAGGGAAGGGAGCCCTTCTCACATCACAGTAATTTTGGTTCCAGGAGGTGGAGCGCATCCTTGCTGCTGTTCTTTCCCTAGCCTCTCACCACTTGGCCCAGAAGCAGGTACAGTTTTCAGAAAGTGCTCAGGAGAGCAGGGGACCCAAAGTACTGGCTTTTCAACAGAAGATGAATAGGGGGTGCCTGGGAGACAGGAAATATTGGAGAGATTGCAGACTGGAGGACAGTTAAGAAAAGGAGCAATACTATTTCATACTCCTGGGCTTGCTCCCTAAATGCACTAGGGATGTGTGTGGGGATGTGACTCTTAAGCAGGACTCCCAAGGGTTGTTGAGAAAGATACAGGGGAAACCACCGCCCAGGTCCCATGCTGGCCACTAGGGGGGTGCATGTGTGGAACAGCTTTGAAAAGGGCTGTACTGACATCGGAACCACAGCCCAGGAAGGGTAGTATGAACCTAAACTAGTTGATAGCTTGCTAAGAAAAAAAACCCTAAAACTTCTCTATAGGATATAAACAAGGCCCAGAATTATGAAAGATAATGTTCAAAATGTCCAGGATACAATCCTACTCAACGTAGGGAAAAACATGAAATTTCAATGTCTCACAAGGGAAAAGATAACAAATGTCAAAGCTAAAATGATACAGACGTTGGAATGACCAGAAAAAAAAAATTAAGCAGCAATTATAGCCATGATCCAATAAGTAATGATAAAAGTTCTTAAAATGAATGTAAATATTGAAAGCTGCAGAAGAGATATGATATAAAGAAGAACCAAGTGGGAATTTTAGAATTAAAAAATACATAAACCTCTAGGCATTGGTGGTACATGCCTGTAATCCCAGCTACTCAGGAGACTGAGGTAGGAGGATCATAAATTTGGGGCAAGCCTGGGCAACTTAGCAAGACCCTGTCTCAAAGTAAAAATGGCTGGTGATGTAGCTCAGTGGTAGAGCATTCCTGGGTTCAATCCCCAGTACCAAAACAAAACAAAAACCCATAACAAAAAAAAATTCTGGTTGAGTTCAAATGCATAATGGAATTGAAAAATGAAAGGGTAAATGAATTTGAAGCTAGATCAATAAAAATTATAAATCTATGAACAGCCAAGAAGAAAAAAGATTGGACTAAATAAGAACAGAGCTTGAGAGACCTGTGGGATAATATCGAAATGTCTAATATTCATGTCCTTGGAGTTCCAGAAAAAGATGAAAAAATTCTGGTACAGAATTATGGTGAAGAAATAATGGCTGAAACTTCCCCAAATTTGATAAAAGACATAATCTTAGATTCCAGAAGCACAACAAACCCCAAACAGGATAAACTCAAAGAAACTGAAGCCTAGGTACCTCAAAATAAAACTGCTGAACACTGAAGATAAAGAAAATGTCAAGATAGATAAAAATAATGAATCACATGTAGGAAATAATCAAAATAACTAAATTTCTAGTTAGAAACCATGAAGACCAGAAGGTAGTAGAATAAAAACGGTCAACTCAAATTCTACATCCAGTGAGGACATCCTTCAAGAACGTAAGTAAAATGAAGATCTTCGCAGATGAAAGAAAATCTGATGATTTACTGCTCACACACCTGCTTTAAAGGCAGTTCTTGAGATGAAAGGGATACCAACAGAAACATGGAACTTCAAAAATGGTAAGTATCTGGGCATATTGTCAGATTACTTTCTTCCTTTAAGTTCTTTAAAACAGGATGACATTTGAAAGCATAACGTATAACTGTCTGATGGAGATGATAGAGTACGTAGGTGTTATGAGTTGAATTGTGTCCCCTTCAAATTCTTTTGTTGAAGTTCTAAGTCTTAGTGCTTCAGAATGTGACTTCATTTGAAGATGGGATCTTTACAGAGGTAATCAAGTTAAATCGAGGTCATGAAGGTGGGCCTTAATCCAATTAACTGGTGTCCTTGTAACCGAGGACATTTAGACATAGAGACACATATAAAGGGTAGATGATGTGAAGAAACAGGGAGAAGATGCCTGAGGCGAGGTCTGGAGCAGATGCTGCCCTCAGCCCTTGGAAGGAGTTGCCCTCCTAGCCCAACATCAGTCCTGTTAGCACCATAGCAAACGTCCAGCCTCCAGAACTATAAAACAGTGCATTGCTGTTTATATAAATTTCTGCTTTTAAGCACCATTGTCTGGGGTACTTTGACACTGCAGCTCTAGCAAACTAATCCACTAGACATGACATATATGATAATCACTATGTAGCATCAAGGACCCTACATACTGGAGAAATTCCACTCCAAATGACAAAACATCAATTCTAAGTGGACTGTGAAAAGTTAAGTATGGAATATTGAGCTGGGCGTGGTGGCGCACGCTTGTAATCCCAGTACTTGGGAGGCTGAGACCAGAGGATCCGGGTTTGAGGCCAGCCTCAGCTACTTAGTGAGGCCCTCTGAAACTTAGTGAGACCCTGTTTCCAAATAAAGAATAAAAAATAGGGCTGGGGTTGTAACCTGGAGGTAGAATGCCCCTGGGTTCAATCCCCGGTACTGCCAAAAACAAAGTATGGAATATTGTAATCCCTAGAGCAGCAACTATAATAACCATAAAATGAGAAATAGTAAAAACAATTAATAGGTAGACTAAATAGAATACTAAAAATATGTAAATAACCCAGAATACTAAAAATATGTAAATAACCCAGAAGAAGGACAAAGGGGGGAAACAGAAATGAAAAACAGAGAAAATAGAAAGCAATAAAATGATGCTGGGAATGTAGCTCAGAGGTAGAATGCCCCTGGGTTCAATCCCCAGTACCGCAAAAAAAAAAAAAAAAGAAAAAACCAAATTGTCCAAACACAGTTGGAAGTCAAAGATTGTAATACTAGAAAAAAGAACAAGACCCAACACTATGTAATCTATAAGAATTCTACTTTAAATATAATAATGTAAGCAAGTTGAAGCAAAATGAGCTATACCCCCAGCCCTTTTTATTTTTTATCTTGAAGCAGGGTCTCACTAAGTTGCTGAGACTGGCTTCAAACCTGCCATCCTCCTGTCTCAGCCTCCCAAGTACTGGGATTACAGGCATGTGCCACCCCACCTGGCTAAGAAAGGGTAGTCTTTAACAAATGTTATGGAAGCAATTTGGCATCCATTTGCGTGCATATATGGTTCATATATATGAACCTCAATCTAAACATCACACCATATGCAACAAGTAAGTAAAAATGGATCATAGATATAAATAAAAATGTAAAACTACAAAACTTTTAGGAGAAAATTTTTTTATTTTTTCGTACCTGGGGATTGAACCCAGGGGCATTCTACCTCCCCAGCCCTATTTTTTATTCATTATTTTGAAACAGGGTCTCACTAAGTTGCGGAGGGCCTCACTAAACAGCTGAGGCTGGCCCCGAACCTGCAATCCTCCAGTCTCAGCCTTCCAAGTACTGGGATTACAAGCATGTGCCACTATACCAGCTAAAGCTAGTATATTTGTCATATTTATGATACAATCAAATTGCGTTATATGCACATTTTATAGAATTCACAATCTCTTGAATAAAAAAAACAAAAGATATATCTACCCATTTTGTAATATTTGGAACATAATTATATCATTTTAAACACAAAATAAATTCTTATAGATGTTTTAAATTTGGCTTTTATGATTCCATCAATTATAAAATAGGATTTATGTTTTTATGAGCCAATACCAGCTGCTCCACACAGCTCCATTCTACCACACAGCTCCTGGGGCCTGCTGAGCGGAGGGCAGGGACCTGCATGCAGGCAGTGGGTACGCGGGCCACCTCACTTGCTTAGCTGTACTTACCCAAATTTGAGTAATAAAGAAACCAGTTTTCAAGATAAGTTTCATATTAGGGCTGCCAGTGACTACCTGTCAGCCAGAGGATGAAACGCAGGCAGAGCAGCAGTGTGGGTGGAATTCGGGTTCTGGTCCACCACATTTACTAGACCAATGCTCTCCAGTCTCTGTCTCATCATTATGACATGACTTAGCACCTGGAGGATACTCCATGTTCCCTCCCCACTTGGCTATGCATGTGGCCACTTCATGTGGCTGATTGCTGCTCTTTCCTTCTTCTTCACCTTCCTGTGGACATTATCTAGCTGTCTCACATCTTACAAAAATTTTCAGTAAGATTGGCTTAAGGTTAAGAAGTAATTTTTGATCAGTGTTCCTCCTTACTTATTTGTTATTATTTAGCACAGTGCTGGGCACCAGGGAACTAGAGATAGAGGATTATCTTCATGATATGGTTTGTGGGAAGAGAAAAGTGTTCTAATAAGAGTGATGAGCCGGGCGTGGTGGTGCACGCTTGTAATCCCAGTACTTTGGGAGGCAGAGACCAGAGGATCCGGGTTCGCGGCCAGCCTCAGCTCGCTCGCTCTCTCTCTCTCTCTCTCTCTCCCTGTCTCTCTCTCTCTCTCTACTTAGTGAGGCCCTCCGCAACTTCGTGAGACCCGGTTTCAAAATAAAGTATAAAAAATAGGATCGGGGGTGTAGCGCAGAGGTAGACCGCCCCTGGGTTCGATCCTGGTACTGCAAAAAAAAAAAAAAAAAAAGAGTGATGACTCAATACAAAAGAGGATGGAGGTGAGAAATTAACGTCTGGGTGCGGCTATGAAAGCAGCGGTTTAAAGAACTAGTCAGAACCAGGCGTGGTAGCACACTCTTGTAATCCCAGTACTTGGGAGGCCGAGACAGGAGGATCACAGTTTCACAGCCAGCCTCAGCTACTTAGTGAGGCCCTCCACAACTTAGTGAGACCCTGTTTCAAAATAAGAATAAAAATAGGGCTGGGGGTGTAGCTCGGAGGTAGAATGTCCCTGAGTTCAATCCCCAGTACTGCAAATAATAATAATAATAATAATAATAATAATAAAGAACTAGTCAGCACGGCCAGCAAAGACACCAAGATGCTGAGCTGAGATTGCAGCTCTACCAGAGAAAGAGGGAGTTCTTGAAGAGCAAGACAGAAGCAGGAACCACAGCGTGTGATCTACGATGTGGATCGGATTGCATCCTGAAGGAGCGGGGACCTAGTGGGGAAGTGTGGTGAGGAGAGAGGACAGGACTCGATGTGCACTGGGGACATAAGTTTGCATGTCTGTGTGGTGGGAAGGGAGTGTTGATCCTGGAGACCAGTTTGAAACCATTACATTGATGGAGAATTGATGGATGGCCGTGGCGAGTGGGAAGAGAATCCAGACGAAAGATAGGTGAAGTAGGCTGAACCACAAGGACTCGGGGGATTGGAGTGGTGGCTACTTGTTTACAGGACACTTGACATCTTGATGTGATGCTGCCTTTAAAGGTCATTAAATGCCACCTTTCTATATGGAAGTAGTTGGCCAGTGTTGCCCTCGGCGCCCACAGTACCCTTCACAGGGTACCATCTAGATACTGACTTTGTTATTATTTTAGAGAAAGAAGCAGGGAAACATTGAGAAATTGTGGAACTTGGTGAACACCACACAGCATGTTTTAGGAAGACTGACAATAACATGGCTTGAGAGGGGGAGAAATTGGAGGCAGGGAGGCTAGTGGGTGACCATGTTGAGACCACTGTAGTAAGAAGATGAGACAAAGTCATAGTACTGCTGGAAACCAAGGACCACACAGTGGAGGGGATTAATGTGGACAGGGAGGGAAAAGCCACTGATATCTTTGGGGTGCAGAAGATATCTTCACTCCTGTCTGTAAAGACTATTTCCAAGACCATAAATAATGTAAGTCACCTGAGTGCTGTAGAAATACAAATGCTTGTGTTTTGTCTATCTGACTAGAATATCAAGTCTGGGTAACCAAGTGGTGGTGGTGGTGGTGGTGGTGGTGTGTGTGTGTGTGTTACTAGGGACTGAACGAACCCAGGGGCCTTCTACCTCCAAGCTACATCCCAAGCCCTATTTTATTTTTATTTTATGAAACAGGGTCTCACTAGGTTGCTGAGAGTTTCATTATTTGCTGAGGCTGTCCTTGAACCTGTGATCCTCCTGTCTCAGCCTCCCACGTACTGAGATTATAAGCATGCACCACCATGCCCAGTTAAGCTGTGGCTTATGAAAGTAAAGTTCCCTTAAGCAGGTGTGCTGGCACATACCTGTAATCCCAGTGTTTGGGAGGCTGAGCTAGGAGGATCACAGGTTTGAGGCCAGCCTCAGCAACTTAGCAAGGCCCACAGTAACTTAATGAGACCCTGTTTTAAAATAAAAAATAAAATAGGGCTGGGGTGTAGCTTGGAGGTACAGACAGCGTGCACGCGCATTCCCTTAAACAGCAACATCCCTTTAGATGGCCCGTCAGGCGAATCGCAATTACAAATCCTTTGCCCCTGGTTTTTCCCTTTTCTGCCCCACAGTTACCTTCCAGAATGACACAGACAATAGTTACAACTTGTGAGAAAGATTGTGGTTTGGCGTTGGTTTGGGAGATCCCAGCTCTCATCAATAGGAACTGGATCTCAGGAAGGGTCATGACTGAGGGTACACATGCTCTCTTGTAACGGGGATTTTTCATGGTTTTTAAAGCAGAGACTTTTCAGACCTTCTGAAGCTGGGGGAGGCCCCTCCCTGTGTCCCTGCCTGCTGGGGCTGCCTGCAGTGCCATAGCTGGTGGAGAGCTGGCTGGACTGCCCCCTGGTGGTGCGGCCTCCGCACAGCGTTTGGTTTTTCTTTTTTGGTGGTACTGGGGATTGAACCCGGGGCATTCTACCTCTGAGCTACACCCCAGGCCCTATTTTTTATTCTTTATTTTTGAAACAGGGTCTCACTAAGTTGCAGAGGGCCTCACTAAGTAGCTGAGGCTGGCCGCGAACCCAGATCCTCCGGTCTCAGCCTCCCAAGTACTGGGATTACAAGCGTGCTTAATTTTTCTAAGTCTTAGTTTACTTCTCTATAAAATGAGCACCACAGTAGTTGCTATCTTACGAGGCATTGTAGAGATGAGATGAACTAGTTCACATTAAGCACTTACTATAATGTCATGCCACCAAATAATATTAACCAGCCCATCAATTTAATATTAAATACAAGAGTGTGGATTTCTCACCTATTCATAATAGTCGATTCCAGTCACCACCAATAAAGTAATTACACTTTAGAGAAATAATATGTACAATTTCTTTGACTGATAATTCCCTTCTTGTTAGGCACATTAGCCTGAATATAGTTGTTATTGCTGCTGCTGTTGTTCTCCTTCCCCTTCTTCCTCTTCCCCTTCTTCTTCCTCTTCCTCTTCTTCCTCCTCCTCCTCCTCCTCCTCCTCCTCCTCCTCCTCCTCCTCCCTCACTGGGAATTGAACCAAGGGACATTTTAGCTCTGAGACATACTCCCAGCCCTTTTTATTTTTAAACAAGGTCTCACTAAGTTTTTAAGAGTCTCACTAAGTTGCCGAGGCCTCGAACCTGCGATCCTCCTGTCTCCATTTTCCAAGCATGCCACCATGCCCGGCTTAGTTCTTATTTTTCCATGGCCTGGGTGGAGGGGGAGTAGGAAGTGGGAATGTAGAGAAAACCAAAAATTCTGTTATTGTCATAATCAAACCATGCATCTGAGAATAAACTTTCTTACATGGGAATGCTCTTATTTCTCAGATATATTAAGGACACAAACATCAAAAATGATGCAAATCAACTCAACAATCTTATCAAGAAAAACTCTGATGTGATAACATGGACCCCACGACCAGGAGCCACCCTGGACCTGGGAAGGATGCTCAAGGACCCATTGGACAGGTTTGGGCTAAATATTTATACAGGACCAAAATGCTTGATGGTTTTTTTCAGTACAATGAGAAAATAAAGGGCTCACTCCAGTCTCTTGACAGGTTCCTATATAGTTTTGTTGAGCAGCATACTAAGCTTCTCTTGCAATAAGGCCACATATCACTTGTGAAAATAAAAGTCTGACTGTTTAAATGAAATAAACTGTTTAATAAGTATCTTTCAAATCTAAGGGAAAATAAGACAGTTTTTTCCCAAGCTTTCATCCTATATAATAACCACTCAAATGTTTTCCTCATCTTAAAACCATACTACAGTAAAGAATAAGTTGTTTTCTACTAAGGACCTTTGATATCGCTCAAAGGTGTGTTGTTTTATATCAGTAAAAAGCAGTGCAAACTGCTTCCAAAAAGCAGTTAAAAGGTAGTTTTACATCAGTTCAAACAGGGCCAACTTCCTATTCCACAAGTAATATGTTTAAACAGGTACTGATAATATTGGTAATGCAATTCAGGAAAAGTCAACATTGATGTCACAAACCTATATTTTTATAAGTCCTTATCTCAAGCTACATGGCACTATAAGCTCCTTCCCTTGTTGACACATGTACTGAACATATTGGAGGGGGTACATACAATTACCAAAAGCACACCCTCTCCCAGCCTTACCTCTGCAAAGTCGGCATGAATTGGCAATTAGCTGATTTTGCCTTTTTGCTAACTTCTCATATTAAACCACTTAGTTTTCAAACCTGGTCAATTCTCCATAAATCTTACATAATACGTCACTCATCTCTAGCCTCTTCTGTCCTGGCTTCAAGTCCACCTCTCATAATTCCTCACCTGATTCCCACGGTGGCCCCTGACATGGGTATGTGTATCCTCCCCTCCCCGACAGCCTGCATGCCAGCATTGTTCAATCTGTGGGTCACGGTCCACTGATGGGTCACAAAGTCAATGTCACAACCAGCATCGTCATTGAAGAATGGAATGGAATAGAATAGAATGGAATAGAACAGAATAGGAACTAGGTGCACTGCATATAACAAGGGTATTTTTTCATGAAAATTTTGTTTTATAGATAATCGGGGTATGTGGCTCCCTGAGATTCTGGTATAAATGCATTTCTTACTGGGATTACAGGCAAAATATTTGAAAGCTTTGCTCTTCATTGCTGACAAACTAATCTTCCTAAATTGCAAAACTATTCCTCTTCCTTCCCCCTCCCCAATGTCTCCAGGAACAAAGTGGCTTTTATCCTTCAGGTTCAGAATGAAGATGCTTTTAATGACTTCCATTATTAGTGAACATTCCAGAGCTTTTGGCATTGGCCTTTGCCTAACTCTCCACAGCCATGTCTCTGCAGTCCCATGGTAGTCATTCTCAAACTCTAACCAACATCAGAATAACCGGAGGCACTTACAGAAATGTGGATCCTTGTCCCAAGGAAGGGGGATTCTGAGACAGTAGATCCGAGGTAGAGCCCAGGAATCTGTATTTGTATCCTGTGCCACACCAAAGCCTTCGGGGAAGCAAGAGTCAATATTGTTGCTTCTCAGCAATAACACAGTGTAAGGAACACTTAGCTTAGCTGCCTCCCAAGAGAGGAGGGGACTAGAGAGCCCAGGAACTGTGGTCAGAGGAGGCAGTATTTGGAATCTTTGGCATTTAGCTAGGTCTTGGAGATGAGGAGGCTGGGAGTAGAACAATAGGAGAGAGAGAGAGAGAGAGAGAGAATTGTGATTGTAGTCAGAGCCAATTGCAAGTGCTGGAGAAGGAAGTTGTGGATTTGGTGAATGTATTTATTTGAACAAATAAATAACAGCACCATGGATGTGGTGAATATATTTATTCAGATGCGTGAATAAATGCATACTGTTGGTTCTGAAGTGATTTATTAAGCTCCCTCTGTATGCCAGGCTTCACACTAGGTACAGGGGATTCAGCCATGGCGAAGTCCTCATGAGGCATCTGTGTGCCTGAGCTCAGGGCTGGTAAGTGAAGGCAGAGGAGAGGACCGAGACAGGAATGCCACGCTGAGGCCAGGGCTGGTCAGGCCTTGAAAGCCAGTCAACGAACTTGTCCTGCAAGTAAGGGGAGCTGCAGGAAGGCACAAAGCATGGCAGGAACGAATGACACTGAGTTGGGTTTTAGAGAGGCCATTTCAGCTCTGCAGAGGAGAGCGTACTTCATAAAAGGCTGTAGGGTAGGACAGTGGGAGTCAGGGAGGCCAGCAGGAGGCCGTGGCTTTATATAGGACAAGATTCTTGAGGCTCTAAACTGAGATGGAGCGTGGAGCTGGAGAAAGGGGTTTGAGATACACTTAGAAGTGAGATGCTTTAGGATTTGGTAAATAATTTATTACAGAAACTGGTGCATCTATAACTTTGGGCATTCAGTGGACTAAAAGTGTAGTTATGAGAAGAGGGGCATCTGCCATTGCCTGCCAGATCTCTACTGGACAGGTGCCTGTTTCCCTCCTTATAGTTCCCTGTCTGGATCACATCGTGTTCCATTCCAAAGACTCAAGAGTCCATGTTCCGTGCAATGATCTGTCTTCCCAGAGGATGGATGGAGCTTTAGGATTGTCAGAGAACTTTACTGTCCATCTTGCTGGCTGGACTTAAAGATAAAACTGCCCATATGTCTGTCAGCCATGGTTCGATCAGTACAGAGTACCACCTATTAGATACACACAATTTTATGTACATCTCAAAGATGGGCTAAAGTCATCAACAAATGTTTATTGAGCTCCTGCTATGGGTTCAGTCATAGCTGCGACTTTCATCAAATTTATCTTCTCATTGGGGTGGGGAGGCAGGAGTGTGGAGACACCTGCAAAGTCAAAGCAGTCAGATTACATTCACCATTTCCATAAATTAGATATTTGGATCAAAAGGGTCCACACTGGTGGTTTTGAAACTTTTTGTCCCAAACACAAACTTTCTTATTCAAATGAAGTCTGACTTAGAAACTCATCCCATCCAACTTAGCTTAGGCTAAGGTGGGCCCCTGGAAAGCAGGATAGCAATCTGGAAGTTACTCTTCGGGTGGCTTTGGCTATTTAAGTGCTAATCTTTGTCATCCTTATCCATTGCACTCTTCTGCTGCTGTTCTCTTGCCTCTGCGTCTTAAGCAAGGGCATCGTGGAGCCTCCAGAAGGGACTAAGATTTACAAGGATTCCTGGGACTTCGAGCCGTACCTGAATGCCTTGAATGCTGCTGTGGGTGACGAGATCTTTCTTCACTCATCCTGGATAAAAGAATACTTCACTTGGGCTGGATTTAAGAATTATAACCTGGTGGTCAGGGTACGCTATTAAATATCATTTGTCTTTGCTTTCTTGTATTATGGTAATGCATGAAATCCCCTTAGTTGTCCATTTGTTTCTTTCCTTTTTTATTTTTTATTTATTTTTTTAAATTTTTTTATTTTTTGTCCATTTGTTTCTTGATGAGCCGTCGTTGAGTCCCACAGCAGCCTAGCAGAAGAGCAGATTTGATAATGTGGTAAACGCCCCTCCTGGAAAATAGAGAGATGTTCTGGCCTCCAGCTTGGGTTTCCTTTTGGAATATTTTTTTCTCTATCTCCATGTGTTTGTTGTTTGTTTTTGAGTTTGTGGGTGTTCTATTTTGGTTTGGGTGTTTGGCATGTCAGGAATGGCTATTTAAACTGTGGCACTAGAAGGTGGGATCCACCCAGAGGGCAGAGATCTGGACAAGGTGAGACAGAAGCAGGTAGCTCAAGTCTGCAGCTCTGCTGAGGGTCAAAGGGCACCAACCAAGAGGCAGGCCTGGATCCAGAACATAAATGGGCTGCAGCACAGAACAACAAGCCTGAGTGCAGGTTTTAACCTGGTCACCAAAGTTGGAGGTGTGCCCCCAAAGCAAACTAGCTGCAGCACACAGGGGTGCAGGAAAAAGAGGAGGCCTGAGATGGGCAGCAGTAATCATATCAGTGGAGGCAGCCAGTCGCCCCCACCTATGACAAGTGCCTGAGGTTGTGGAGGGAAGCAACACTTAGGGATGGCACCAGAAAATGGCCAGCATTCCTCAAGTGTAGTTTGGTCACCCTCTGTTCCCAGAGTCACCTTTCAATCCCGAAGCATCAGTATCATGCCACACCTGTGATACTCAAAAGCAATGATTCCCAAAACCTACCTGGGACTCACTTCCAGTCTGTGACCCAGTTTTTTGCTGGTCAATAGTGAAATAAGTAAGGGCCTGGGTATGCATGTTGGCACAAAGGTATCAGCTCTCTTTTCTTGGGATGAATTATTATTCCAAGATTTGGTCATTTCTACTTTTGAGACATTAAAACATTTTTCCCCTAACCATTTAAAGGGTAGCAGATGTTAAGGGGTTGTTTTTTAAGTCCTCACTTGGTAAAATAAAATGCTGGTACCTATATTAGCTCCCAATTTTTTTTTTTTAGGAACTCTAAAGACCTGGAAAACATTGGTCTCAATGATATTTTCAGTCAGACAATTAGTATGAAAGTGAGAAAAACTTTTGGAACTTTTGATGAAGCTATTTATATTTAGCTGCTATAACGATGGGGAAACTTTCGATGAAGCTATTTATATTTAGCTGGTATATGATGGGGAAAAAAGTCCATGTTTTATTTATTCCCTCTCCTGCAAACTTATGGTGGAATTGGATGTCTCATTACTAATAGCACTTAAGATAATGATAACCTTCTTTATAAATGTGATTAAAGTTGGTGATAGGAAGCAGTTTTGCTAATGTAGAAGACCAGGGCTTGAATGTCATCAGTTAAGGAGAGAGGAGAGAGATTGAGAGAGGGAGGGAAGGAGGGAGGGGGGAAGGGAGGAGGGAGGGAACTCTTAGTATTATCTTGCAACTCACTGTTGTCCTTTAAGGACATTTGAGTCTTACACATTCTGAGAATGTTTTAAAGAGCTTGACCACCAATGATCTTTTTCTTTCATTTGTACAGATGATTGAGACAGATGAGGACTTCAACCCTTTTCCTGGAGGGTATGACTATTTGGTCGACTTCCTAGATTTATCCTTTCCAGAAGAAAGACCAAGCCGGGAACATCCCTATGAAGAAGTATGCACTGGGGAAAGTTCCTTTCTCCTTCCTCTCCTCCTCCTCTCCCCTTCCCTTCCCCTTATTCCCTTTCTCCCCTTCCCTCCCTCCCTCCCTTCCTCTTATTTATTTTAAAGTAACTTTAGATTTACAGTTTCAAGGTTAGGTGTATACTTGGAAAAGTACTGCTTCCACCCTTTGTGCATTAGTTGCCTTTCAAGGTTATAATCATCCTTCCTGTCACACCTCTCTCCACCCCTAGATGCATGGCTCCTGTAACGCTCCTTCCTCCTTCTCCAGTCAGGTGGGCTCCCCTCCAGCTCAGCTGCCAATCTGTCACTCCTCGCTGCTTCCGGACCCTACCACATCTTCTCCTTTCCACTTCACTCCTCTGTGAGACTTTCTGCTTCACCAGCAACTCAAGAGAGGGAACGTGGGCACTAAACTGTAAGTCCATCCTCTGCTCACTCCATCTAAATGGCGGCTCGGCTAAATGGGTCATTCTGGTGACGGGGCATGTTCTGTAGACACGCAGAGGGCTCACTCCTCTGGATGCGGCGTGCAGTGGCTCCTCTTCCCACTGCGTGCAGCGCGGATCAGAAGAAAATCGATGCCAGGCTGAGCCTTCTTCCTTTGTGGGTGACTTTTTCAAATGAAAGGATTAGTCCTTATTTCCCAATAGGAAAGACTGTTACAAGCTAGATTGGGGTTGTCTGTAGGATATGGGGTTATAGGCTTGAATGTTCACAGTAGCCCACAGCAGGTCCCGTAGCAGTGGAGCTGCTGGGGATTGTGTCAGGTGGAAAGGAAATGCCAGATCAGAGAGGGCAAGCCTTACTAACATCTGCCTGATCTTTTGTGTTTTCTAGAGGACTTAGAAATCTAGATTTTAGCCAGGCATGGTGGCGCACACCTATATTTCTAGTCCTTGGGAGGCTGAGACAGGAAAATCGCAGGTTTGAGGATAGCCTCAGCAAGTAGGGAGACTCAACCTACCGAGACCCTTTTCCAAAATAAAAATAAAAAAGGGCTGGCAGTGTAGCTTGGAGGTAGAATGTCCCTGGGTTCAATCCCCAGTACAACAAAAAACAAAAAAGAGAGAAGTCTAGATTTTCATGTGAAACACCCAGAGTTAGAAATGTAGAAAGTTAATTCCAACTTTTAAAAGGACTATAGAGCCGGGCATGGTGGTGCACACTTGTAATACCAATACTTGGGAGGCTGTGACCAGAGGATCTGGGTTTGCAGACAGCCTCAGCTACTTAGTGAGGCCCTCCACAACTTAGTGAGACCCTGTTTCCTAATAAAGAATAAAAAATAGGACTGGGGGTGTAGCCCAGAGGTAGAATGCCCCTGGGTTCAATCCCCAGTTCCGCAATAAATAAATAAATAAATAAATAAATAAATAAATAAATAAAAATATAAATAAAAGGACTATAGACTCTATGAAACAAGAGCTAGGCTGCATTTTGTCTGGAACTCACTACTATGCTTCTAAGTTGCAAAGGCAAGGATATGACGAATGCACCAGGGGCCCCTAAGTTTTAGAATGTAGAGGTCCTTGTTTCGAGCATCACAAATATATTACTGTCCTCTTTCTCCCCCCAACACCAAGTGCATTTATTCAGAAGACCGTCCAAATGGATCTGGCCAAGGAACTGCTCTGTGGACACCTGTGCTCATCTGTCCTGCATGGTCCACAGTCCCTGCCATCCTCCCTCCACATTCCAGTTTCCTCCACACCCTCTGCTGCCTCCCTCCTGCTTCTCCACCAGCCATTGTCTCCGTACTTTCTAGACTTGCTTCGCTAGTTGAAATCTCCTGTGTGTGACTCACTTTCTCTTCATGGTGGCAGCTTATGCCTGTAGAACTGCTTTGTCAACATTTTGGTTGGGTCAGGAAACAGAGGAAATGTACCTCATTTTCACCCTGTTCAGAATTCAGCCTCTTGTCTTCCTTCTCTCTGGCTGATCTGTCTCTTTGTATCTTATTGTTGGTAATATCACCTGTGTTAGCCAAGGCAGGAACAGGAAGCAATCTTCAGCTCTGGCCTCTCCCCATCCCGGGATCTAATCAGCCACCAGCCTTCAGTAGGAGGTTTTGAGTGGTACTGGGGACTGAAGCCAAGGGCATTCTATCCCTGAGTTACACCCCCAGCCTGATTTTTTTTTTATTTTGAAACAGGGTCTTACTACGTTTCCAAAGCTACCCATGAACCCGCAATCTTCCTGTCTCAGCCTCTCAAGTGCTGGGATTACAGGAGTGCAGCGCTACGCCCAGTTACTGGCCCTCATTTTATACTCTAAAGGCTCCTCAAATCTATCCCCAATTCTCCCATGCATTTCTTTCCAGATTCAAAGTCAAGAAAATCCATCCTATCTCCTCTGGGAAGAACTATGTTCCAGTACTGCATCCTAGCCAAGCAGACTTAACCCACCCAACCCAGGATCCTGTTCCTAAATCTCTGTTGACAAAGGCACAGATCCACTGATCTGTGTGTGTAACCTCAGTTCACGATGGACATAATTTTCTTATAAGAAGGGAGCAGGAAGGGGACATAAACCCAAAATGCCAGTCTCTAGCCATTCTGTGTCCTCGAATAAACAGCCTGTCTTTATTTATTAGAGTTTTCCTTTACTGGCATTAGCATGAAATTTGCTGGAGGAAAAATAAATGTGATGCAGATACTAAAAAAGCTTCTGTGAACTTTACCACAGGTACTGATGGATGGATTGTAAAAACCATTTCCAGCCTTAGGATACCATCCCATTATGTCTTCATAGCCTCCTTCGCCCCTCCACCTCTTCCTCCTCCTACTCCTTTTCCTCCTTCTCCTCCTCCTTCTTCTTTTCCCGCCACCACATTAGTCCCATAATAGAGAACCCAAGGCTCAGCCAGCTTAAGGTCACACAGCACAGGGCTGAGACCGCGACCCCAGCCCCTGTCCGCCTGTCTCCAGTCCTGGCCTCCTTTGACCGTCAGTGAGCGTTGGTATCAGCAGCCGGGGTTCCTTAAGGGTCAGCCCTAGGCCACCTGGTTTAAGGGGATCCTGCTGCACGGCAGGCTGGACACGCACCACTGTGAGCTCGCAGGCTCTGCTTCACTTCTGAATGATCAGTGGAGACTGAAACACTCCACTTTTGGAAGGACGATGACCACAAACAGGTGTCGAATACTTGCTGCGTGCAGGCCTTGCTTTACATATTTTACATACAGGGCCTCATTTGGTCCTCACCATAGAGCTATGAGGAAATATGATGGATGAAGACCCCGAGGCACAGAATGGTAACCGGGACCACACAGCTGGAACCTGGGCTCGAAGCCAGCAATGGGCCTTGAGTGGGCTCTTGGCTGCCAGGGCCTCTTCTCCTTCCCTGGGTCTCTGCTGTGCTCAGAGGCCCTTCTTTTCTCCTCAGCCTGTGCTGGATAGCCCAGGAGGTGTTTCTCCTCCATTCCCTGAGCCCCTGCCAGCACAGCCCCTCAGAGACTTCGGGGCTCAACACCCTGTGCTGCCCGGGCGCACGCGAGTCCTTCCGTGTCTGTTTCAGATCCGTAGCCGCATCGATGTTATCAGGTACGTGGTGAAGAATGGTCTGCTCTGGGATGATTTGTATATAGGATTCCAGACCCGGCTGCAGCGGGATCCTGACATCTACCATCATCTGTAAGTCTGGAAACACCTGCCTCCCCTGGGCCACTGCAGCAGATGCTGTAGGGAGACATACACAGAGTCCCCAACTGCCTCTGCCTGGGTTCTCCAGACACAGGAGCCACCCCGCTGGAGCTTCACTCCCATGTCAGCTTCTTAGAAGGCAGATCAGGTTAGCCAAGAGCAGCATTTTAAAGAGTCATTTATAGCCAGGTGTGGTGACACATACCTGTAATCCCAGTACCTGGGAGGCTGAGACAGGAGAATCATGGGTTCAAGGCCAGCCTCAGCAACTTAGCAAGATCCTTAGCAACTTAGTGAGACCCTGTCTCAAAGTAAAAATAAATAAAATTGAGCCGGAGTGTAGCTCAGAGGTAGAATGCCCCAGGGTTCCACCTCCAGAACTAAAAAAAAATTAAAAAATAGTCATTTATACTTCCATGTGAATGTGTTCCTGATCACTCCTGGGGGTGGTTTTGGTATAGGAAAGGGAGGAACAGTGTGAGCGGGGAAGGGTGTTTTCACCAAGTCAAGAATGAGGTGGGGGATGTTCAATGTAGACCCCACAGGACTCCATTCAGATGCTATTTAACCCGCCTTTGGTTGACCTTCAAGTCTTTTCTAACTTTTCACTGTTTAAACCAATGATCAGGCACATGATCACGTAGGTGTATCTTGCACACTTTCTTCATGATTTCCTGAGGATAAATTCCAGGCAGCATTGTTGCTGGATCCAGAGCAAACAAAGGTTAGGTCTTTGGTGTGCTCTTCTGAATCTTTCTTCCAGAAGCCGGTTCCCATCCCACAAATAACATGCAGGAGAACGCTCTCACCTGCCCCTTCACTAATGCTAGGTCCTAACGCTTTTGTGTATCATTTATAAGTCTAGATTTTCATCTAGAAGAATTCTTTTTTTTTTTTTTTTTGCAGAACTGGGGATTGAACCCAGGGACATTCTACCTCCGAGCTATACCCCCAGCCTTATTTGTTTATTCTTTATTTTAAAACAAGGTCTCACTAAGTTGCAGAGGGTCTCACTAAGTAGCTGAGGCTGGCCGCAAACCCGTATCCTCCAGTCTCAGCCTCCCGAGTACTGGGATTATAAGCATGCGCCACCATGCCTAGCTAGGAGAATTCTTTAAAGCAAGGCTCATAATGATACAATAAAAATAAGACACGGTTGACATGTTATAAGGGACCATCTATGTTCAACACCCTGAAAACTCGAAGCTATGTGAACAGCTGAAATCGTGCAGAAAGGCTATCTCTCGGGGAGAGCCGGGGACCCTTATCGAGAGGATCCTGCCGAAACAAGCACAGAAGTTTCCAAAACGTATTTCCCTGCTTTATTTCTCTTATAGGTTTTGGAATCATTTTCAAATAAAACTCCCCCTGACGCCACCTGACTGGAGATCCTTCCTGACGCACTGTGATTAGAGGGGAACTGGGACTTCCCAGGTGAAGATCCAGGTGGGTCTGGGAGACACCCTACCAGGCATCCCATTCCACTCTGTTACCTCAATTCAGCAGGACCCTGAATGAGGGGGGTGAACATTACAAGATCATGGAAGTTTGAAAATAAGGGAATAGAATAGAATAGAGTGTACCCAGTCTGAGCCCTGAATCTGTGGTCTGTTTGAGGTGAACAGCCAGCCAATTAATAAATAAAACAAAACTATTCTGAGCATTCAGAAATAAATCCTGAGACCACAGGGAAAGCAGCCACAAAAACGGAAGAGAAGAAAACCAAAGGCAAAGAGTAAGATGGGAAACAGACCTTTCTATCTGGGTTGACGGAGATCAGCTTGTGTGGCAGGAATCAGACCTGGCGTTCCTTTCTGTGGCTTGAGATGTAGTTGAATTACAGCTGAATTGCAGACCCTGATTCTACCTGCATGTGATAGAAAGGGCCCTAACATACTATTACAAAGCTAGCAGATTCCTTAATGCATGCATTTTATATTTTTATATTCATTTATTTCACAAACAGCTGTCCCTTCACTTTTTTTTTTTTTTTGCAGTACTGGGGATTGAACCCAGGGGCATTCTACCTCTGAGCTACACCCCCAGCCCTATTTTTTATTCTTTATTTTGAAACAGGGTCTCACTAAGTTGCAGAGGGCCTCACTAAGTAGCTGAGGCCTTTACACTTTATTTTGATAAGCTATTAATCCTCTCTAGTGGATGCTGAGTTTCTTAAAATTAGAGACTACTGCTAGGACAGTCCTAGCGCTCAGCACAGTGCCCAACACACACACGATTTTATTGATAATATGCATGCAAGGAAGAAAGGAATAAATGAAATTCTCCCACTGTCAGTGTGACCTGCCTCTTAAAATATGCTACAGTGTCTTTACCAGTAAAACTAAGGGTCAGATCAGAATATATATTACATTCTTTTCCATTATAATGCTCTTTGTTTCACACCATAGTCTAGCACAGGGCCTTGGGTTAGCTCTTCTGGATATGATTATAAGTTACAGGGCGTGCTAAGGAAATTCATGTATGACCCTATTACAAGGTGCCGCTCATAAGTACTGCATTTGTGGTACAAATGAGGTGTTGGGAATACTGAGCAGAGAAAGATTGTACCTGATGTTTCGAGGTGGCCAGGAGGAGCACTGAAGAGAGGTAGTTTTTCAAGGGCAAAGGGTGGGGGACTGAGAGATTGAGTTAAGTGCTTAATAACTGCAGAACAGGGGAGGGATGGTAGGAAGAATATTCCAAACAGAAAAGGTAAGTGAAGTTAAAAGATAAAAGAATGAGGGAAATGGTTACTAGGTGCTGTGTGCATATATATGAATGTATCACTGTGAATCTCACCATGATGTATAATTGCAATGCACCAATAAAATATAAAAATATATAAAAGTAAAAGGTAGAATGGCACAAAGTGAATTTGAGCAATAGCATGTTCTTCTGGCATGGCAGAGAAGTACAGGGAAGCAGAAAGGGTGTGAGTGGAACTGGAAGAGCGAGGAGAGTCGAGAGCTCAGTGCAGATGCTAAGTGGATTCCATAGCTGTGAAAAAGTAGGAGGCAGGAAAGGACAGGGGGCAGCAGGTCATGCCCAAGTCCAGAGTCTTGGAGATGGAGCAGTTCTGGAAGAAGATAGAGTAAAGCTGCTTCTATGTGAGAGAAGGAAATGCAGTGGAAATAAAGGTAATAGGAATCAAGAAGCCAGCATGTGTATCTGCAAGTTACCCTCTCCAAGAGGCAATAAAGTGTGGTGGTCAGCACCTCAGGCTTGGAATCTGGCTTCTTGAATTAAAATTCTGGCTCTGTCACCTACCATATGACGTTGGGCAAGTTGCTGGACCTCCTGGTATAAGATGATTATAATAATAGCACTTACCTCGCAGGGTTGTGTCACAGGTGTGAGGCATGTCTAGAAGAGTGACTGGCACAGGGTAAGGGAACAGAAACATTAGCCATATCGGTCTTGTGAACTAAGCAGGAGAGCCGTGGGGACTACAGGCAGTCACTATGTCAATCGCAGGAAGTCGCAGAGTCATATTCCAGTTCACGTCCTAGTTTAAGACTCTCCCTTATCTTAAAGCAACTAGATAGCTTGAACCAAAGAATAAGAATTAAAATGTGCCCCAATGCAATAAGAAAATGAAAAGTATTAAGATGAGATTCATAGTGTTCATTAGTAATCTCCTTCGTTCACAGCAATACCAAACGACAGGAAGAATTCAAGAATTTATGGAAGTTACGTCTTGAACATAAGAAGCTTATACCAAAGAGATTAAGCTTTATGACCTCAGTAATGGCGCCTTTGTGATATGTGCACATATCTTCCATCTGTGGATCACTTTATAGACAGATATTCAAAAATAATCGTATTGGAGCTGGGAGTGTGGCTCAGTGGTAGAGTGTGTGCTTAGCATATGCGAGGCCCTGGGTTCCATTCCCAGCAGGAAAAATTTCATATATATATATATATGAATATATATATATGAATATATATGAATATATATGAATATATATGAATATATATATGAATATATATGAATATATATGAATATATATGAATATATATATGAATATATATATATCCCACCCACAATTCTCTTTAAAAGGATCAACAAACCAAAAAGAAACAAACTCTGTATAGAAAACAAAGTATAACAAAGGACAATATATATCTAAACACAGGAAAAACCAGAAGAGGAAAAACCTCCTAGGAAATTAAAAATAAAGACCTATATCTTGAAAACATGAGTAACCCCTCTTCTGAACTCTTAAAAACATTGTTTCAATAGTTCAAATAGGCAACTAATTTGCCTGTTTTTGCTAATTTCTGTAGATTTTTATGACATCCATATGATCATTTGGGACATACGAAGTTATTTATAGGAAAATGTGATTATTAGTTTCTGTCTTACATGTTGATGTTTCCAACACAGACCACTGATCTGAGTATCAAAATCAGTTTTCTGATTATATAGCCTACCTCTTTAATTCTGAAAACACCAGAATCTGATGGCAGAATTGTCTCCTTAAATCTTTCGAGTCATACTTGGTCATGGAAATGCCGATTACCTCCTTCTCATTAAGATCAACACCAATAATGTTTGATTATTCTGGTTTACCTCATACATTATTCAAACCAGGAATGACTAGAGTTCAAGAAATATATTTTGTGATTTACACTACTTAGTAAATTACTCAGTTGTCACTAAAAATAAATGTATATTAATGGAATATATGTTAAATGTATCTAATGACTGAATAAATGATTATTTTGAAATATGAATGTGTTTGTTCTCTACCAGGTCTATCTATTCTCATGCTACTTTTCCAGTTCTCTCCTTCTGATATTTTTTTTGGGGGGATACTGGGAACTGAAACCAGGGGTGTTCTACCTCTGAGCTACACCCCCAACCCTTTAAATTTTTAAATTTTGAAACAGGGCCTCACTAAATTGCTGAGGCTGGCCTTGAACCTGCAAGCCTCCTGTCTCATGCTCCCAAGTACTGGGATTACAGGCATGTACCACCACACCCAATTCTCCTTCTGACATCTTGACTCCAATAATTCCTTGCTATCCCCAGGACCTCCAGTCCATGGACCCAACATCAGTCCCTGCACCCTTACTTCCCTCCTTCTTCTTTTCCCTGTGTGTACCCCCACACCTGCCCTCTCTCCTTCTCTGGTATCTCATACCTCACTTCCATTACCCAAATGAACCATGAGCTCAGCCTTTATATTTTGCTCTCATATTTACTCTGCCAACAGATCCTCTCACTTTCACCTTCAAAACATACCCAGGGCCTGACCGCCTCCCTCTGCCCCCATTGCTACCAAGATCAGGAGAAGACGGGCACCTGGGGAGGTAATGGCATTAGGCTGGTTTCCCTCCACAGGCACCTGCCAACTCCAGAAAGTGGCAAGAAGCCAAACCCTACAAAACGTATTCAAAACCTCTCTCTCAGGGGGGTTCTGGGGAGACCGTGCACTGGGAAGTGTCTTGTGGGTTGCAGGAGCTTAGTGTGAGGATGCCCCAGAGGGTGCCAGGGAAATTAACAGCTGCTGGGTGCTGCCGCTCATCTCACAACTCAGGAGCCCAGCCCTGGAGAAGCCATCTGCTTCTGGAACATGGCAAGCCGATGATGCTGGCCCGGAGAGTCCCTGTTCTATCCAGTGCTCTCCCAGGGCCCTCTACGTACATAGCTCATCTCCGTACCATCTGGCAGAGGAGAAATACTTAGTTTTGCATGACAGGCAGTAGATTTGGAGCTGAGAAACAATAACTGACATAGACTTAGTAAGAATGCACGTTGTATTCTAGGGTGACCACTAAAGGAATAGTAAAAGAACGTGTAGCCCAGAAATAATAGAGGGGAAATGAAATAACTAAAATATTAATCCAAAAGAAGACAACAACAGAGAAAAATTACGCGATGGGTATTTTAGGGAAAATTTCAGACTATCATAGTTTGAATGTTCCCACCCAAACTCAAGTGGAAATTGAATCCCTATTGGGAGGTATTAAGAGGCAGGACCATTAAGATGTGCCCTAATCATGGGTAATAAGTTAGGGAAGCAGTCCTCTGCTGACTCAGTCTCCCATGTGATGCCCTCGGCCATGTCCTGGCAGCAGGAAGGTCCTCACCAGATGCCCCACAGGTGCCCGCACCATGCTCTTAGACTTCTAGGACCAGGAGCTCAATAAGCTTCTTTCCTTTATAAACTACCCAGAATGCAAGGTTTGTTCAACATGTGAAAATCCATTAGTGAATTTCACCACATTAACTGAATGGAGGAGAAAAGTTATAAGGTCATCTCAATAAAGCATTTGATAAATGTTTTCATCTCCATTCACAACTTTAAGAGGAAAAGCAATCGGGCATGGTGGAGCACGCCTGTAATCCCAGTACTTGGGAGGCTGAGATAGGAAGATCACAGGTTCAAAGTCAGCCCCAGCAACTTAGCGAGACCCTGTTTCCAAATAAATAAAATAGGGCTGGGGGTATACCCCAGAGGTAGAAGGCCCCTGGGTTCTACCCCCAGTACCACCAGAGAGAGAGAGAGAGAGAGAGAGAGAAAGCAAAAGCAACCTCCTGGTAATGAGATAAAAGATCTCTCTGGAAAGGAAGAAACAGATTACTCCTACAAAAAGCGACAACTAGATCTAGAAAGGACAAAGATCATACTGCATAAGACAAAGATCGTACTGCAGAGCAATGCAGAAAGCACAATCTTTTAAGTAATGAGCTCTGGGTGGATTGGAGATCTGTATGGGGTAGTGGACAGGTGGAGGACAATCAATCATGATGGTTGATATCTATCCTTTGATGTGAAATGGAAAAAGAGCCTGTCACTTCAAGGAAAACAATTGACAGTATTTTTTTGAGAATGATAATTTTCCCTCAAGTAAAAATTCAAATTTTGGGACACTTGTATCCATCACCAGTGGCCCTTGTGCAGCACCACGGCATGCCTGGTGTCCTGGTGTAGACACTTTGGATGGTGGCATTTGCCGTGCAGACACTGGGAAAGGGCAGCTCCTTCTGTTCAGGGGACCCATTCATCTATCCCCACAGCAATGTCCATCGTGTGCACTATCTTATTTAGTTTTATGGTGTTGTGAAAGCAGGTGAGTCATCTCTTATTGCTCTTGTCTATCCAAAATTTCAAGGCAATTCTTGCACATCTATCTTAGAACTTTAAGATCAGTTTATTATACTCTGACTAGCTTTTTTAAAAATAGTAATAGAAAAATATTATTAGCAAGTTTATCTCCAGGTCTAGATGAACCTAGATTAAGGACTTGTGAGATTTCAATGCAGGCAATGGTGAGGCCTGGCCTAATGGAGAGAAGGTGAAGAAGGGTACCGACAGATGTGGTGTGCAGACTCCAGATGTGAACTTGCACAGCGCAGACACACGGGGTTGTGGAGAACCCACAGGTAGCTGAAATTGCGGCCCCTCTGTTTACTTGCCAGAGAACCAGCAGACAACCAAGTACAGGAAACAAAGTCTACTTTTCATAAACTGTGGTACTTCCCCCCCCCATTTTTTTGGTATCTAAATCCTGTTTTTTATTTGTAAGAAGCCTTTATACAGCCTAATACATTAATCAAATGTAAGAAAAAAATATCAGAACTCTGCCCCGCTGTCATGCCCATATATTACCATTTTGAAAGTCGAACAAAACAAGATTAACTAATCTAATAAAATAGGTAACCCATATTTGTAAGAATATGTATTTTCTCCTGTGGACTCCATGAAAATAATCTGAGTGGAGAGATGCGCCCGCAACAAGCGTTGGAAGCGGCAGTGAGCCGCGGCGGCCGGCAGGTGGCGCCAGCGCACCGCATCGAACCCGCGGCCGCGCTTGCTCGGCAGTCCAGGTGCGCAGCTGCAGCTGAAGCTTACGCATTAAAGTCTTTGCTATGTAGGATTTCCCCCTAGAAGTGTGGAAAAACACCTTAGGCATTAAACGCTTTTCAGGAGGGCGCCTTGGAGGGTACACGGCGCCTAGTCGTTCTTTCCTTCTCTCAAATTGAGGCTCTTTTCAGGGAGAACCAAAAACTTTGTAAAACTCTACTTTCTGTCTCAGCCAATATTTAGGAGAAGTAGGCCTGGACACTCTGTGGTCTTCTTAGAGATCCTTCCATGTAAATATGCTGATAAGGGCTGAGTCAAACCCACAGATCTTTTTTTTTGTGTGGTACTGGGGATTGAACCCAGGGGCATTCTACCTCTGAGCTCTACCCCCAGCCCTATTTTTTTTCATTATTTATTTTGAAACAGGGTCTCACCAAGTTGTGGAGGGCCTCACTAAGTAGCTGAGGCTGGCCTCGAACCCGGATCCTCCGGTCTCAGCCTCCCAAGTACTGGGATTACAAGTGTGAGTCACCATGCCAGCCCCACAGATCTTCTAATGACAAATGTTTGTTTTCCCAGAAAGTTGTCTCAAATTCTTCACAGGAAGAGAGATTGTCCTAACTTGGCAGAGGAGTTTGAATTTAGTTTTCTTAAAGCAATGTTACTTCTTGTTTTCCCCTTCTTTTCAAATTGTGCATCTTTGGGCTAACCAGGATTTACAGAGACCCACGTCTAAGATGTCTCTCCATGGACATTCGAACTAGACTCCCTTAGCTCTGAAATACCATCTTGTGGGGGGTAGGTTCTTAGTGTCCTCCTCAGCCCCGGTCCATGGGTAGATGGGAATTGGGAGTTTTGTTCTTCCATTTACATAATTACAACCCAAGATGGTGGATTGCACTGCTCTGTGTTACCACAAATATCACACCATTGAAGGGTGGAGTCCTCGTGAGAGACTATGTGTGAATAATAACCTAATACCCACAGAATGGTGGCTCTGCCCAATTATCCAGCTGTAGGAACAAAGAATTTTTTTGTTTTGTTTTGTTTTTTTCATTTTTGAGGCATGGACCTTCCCAATCTGGACCTTTAAGGATTTGTCTCCATTAAAATAGCATTTACAGAGCTGGTCATTTCAGTAGTTGTAATTGAGTCAGGTAGACAGGACCCACTCAACAGGAAAAAAACAAAAAACCTTCATTTATTCCTTTTGCATGAAAAACCTCTAGGACCACAGTGAATTCGCCTCCACAAAATAGGTCAAATTCTTATAAGGCCAAGAAATGAAACGATTTTTCCAGGGGCCTCAGGCCAGTATTTCCTTGGAAAAAAATAAAATATGAGTGGCCTTGCAAGCCCAGAATGAAAATTCCATTGCCCTCGGGGTAGGCAGATGTTACTAAGTATTAAGCTCAACTAGACATTTGGGCCGCAGTGACCAGGATATTTAGGACAATTGCAACAGTGAGTCTCAGCCACCCTAACTGACCAACTCAAGCCCCCCACGCCCTGCTGCATCTCTGCAGAACTTAAAATGGGTTCTGAAATTTTTTGGTAATAATTATTGCTATTAGGTTAATATTGCATACAGTTTACAAAGTGTTTATGAAGGCAGACGTATTTCAACAACCTTACCAGGAAATAAGGCACTTGTGTTCATGCCCAAAAAGAGCCATTCTGGGCCTTGAACCCCATCTGGAATTGACTCTTCTATCAAAACGACAAAACTCTAAACTTCACTATCATCTCTCAGCAGGGACTTGGGGCAGAAAAGAGTCAACAGGGAGAAAAAGAGCATTCCCATTAAAGAGAAAGCATAGTGCTGCAAAATTGGACAAGAAAGAAAAAAATCCTTCCCAGGACAAAGATCCATCCCAGGCTGATATTTTGCAGAACTTATTAAAGAAAGAAACAACTCTATAATAGGAATATAATTGCAAAACACTCAACTTACAGTGCTACCCCAAAATGCAAATTGTTCTTTAATGCATAATTAGGTGGTCTTAGCATTTCTCTGAGCTCAGTCCCTATAGAATAAGAGTGACTTTGGATACAGAGGAGGTAGGAAGTAGATAGCCAAAGCAAAACAGAAGCCCAAATCAGAAGAGAGTCCATTCTCACTGCCATATCCAGCCCAGCTTTCATCAGCTTATATTGCCAATGAGCAAACAAGCCATGCTAGAAACTTCTATGATTTACAGTTTGCCACAGGCTGTCCCCTACCTAAGATGATTCGACTTAACCATTTTTCAACTTTATGGTAGTACAAAAGCATACCCAGATATGTATTCTGCTTTTACTTTCAGTAAAGTATTTAATACATAGACACATTCAACGCTTTGTTGTGAAATTGGTTTTGTGGCAGATGAGTTTGCTCAGCCGTAGGCTGAGTGTTTGGAGCACGTGTCAGGTAGGCGAGGCTAAGCTATGATGTTCGGCTGGCTAGGTGTACTAAATGCAATTTTGAAAGTGTATTTTCAACTCGCGATGGTTTCTTGGGACGCAACCCCATCATAAGTCAAGAAGCATCTGTACAATGGTCAAGGTCACTGTAAGCACACCTGCCACTGACTCTCATTCCAGAGCATGGGTTTCATCATCCCAACTCCTGTGCTGGTCATTATGGATTCAGGGTTTGGGGACCTGTGGGTGAAGACGAGATGTCTCCTGTAGGGGGACCTATTCACCACTGAGACAGGACTCTGGGTCTCAGCTGGGGTGGATTGGGGCAGTAAGTGTGCTCCTCTTCCTTCTGTAGTACTGTGTGCCCTCTTACCTGTTGCTCCTTCCCTGGGCTTGATCTGGCTCCCACTGCTTGATCTGACTCCCACTGGCTCCCATCCTCAACACTGGCCTCCTGGGCATTGCAGCCTGCACCTGTCTGCACCTGTCTCTCCTTCTCCAAACCCCATCATACCACACACCTGAGCACCCACTCAAAGGCCAGTCATCCAAGGTAAGCTGGTCTTGACTCCTCAGTATGCTCTGGAGGGCAGGGACTACTTCTTGTATTCTGTGGTCACATTGCCTAACACAGTGACGTTTTCAACTCATGCTTATTAGTAATAACAGATAACGTCCTCGCTTCAGCAGTACATATACTAAAATTGGAACGGTATAGAGAAGATTAGCATGGCCCCTGTGCAAGGTTGACATGCAAATTCGTGAAGCATTCCATATTTTTAGAGTTTCAGTTGTAAACAAAAATGACTAAATAAAGTATCTTTCATAGTAAAAAAAAGTAATAATAGACAACACTTATTAAACCCTAACTGTGCATACAACATTCCGCATACAACATATATTGTTTCTTTTAAGATACGAAGGTTTTATTATTCCTATTTTAGCAATGAGGAAACCAAGTCTCAAAGAGCCAATTAACTTGCCCAAGGTCACACTATCCATTCAGATTCAAGAATTTGCACTCGTGTCTTTCAGCATACAAAGCAGGTTCCTCCTGAGCCCTCTTCCTGAGCATTGGGATCCAAGGTCACACCATCCACTTGGATCCAGGTATCTGCACTCATATCTTCCAGCATACAAAGCAGTTTTCTTCTGAGCCCTCTGCCTGGGTATCGGGGAGGTGGTACAGGTGAGCCCAGGACCTTTGCGAGGATTGAAGGCAAGTTGGTAGAGTGCTTCCTGAGCAGCCACAAAAACCTGGGCTTTGCAGCTGGATGCGGGTGAAGGTCCCATAATGCTCAAGAATGAGTCCCCAGCACCCAGGCCTCGATTTGGGAGGATCGAGGGCGGGTGATTAAACAACTATATTCTCTTCCCTCCTTCCCCACCCTGTATCTGTGGCCCTCTTTCCACTGAGGACATCCCGCCCCCATAGCTATCTGGGTTTAAGGATACATGTGGATATCTTATTTTCTCAGCTGTAGCAAGAATAGCCTGGATGTTTCAGATTCTTGGGGCTTTCAAAGATGGGTCATGTCAACAATGCTATCCTCCTAGGATATTGAAGAGTATTAAAGGGCTTCGTTCAGCTGATCCTCCTAACATATGGTAGGTTAAAATATGATCAAATTAGTACCTCCCAAATTATAAATGTTAGGTAGTGATAATATTGAACATTAAATTATGACTATGAAGGTCTTACATTTATCGAGGGCTTTCTATCGGCTTTTAATCAAAATGCTAAGCTTTTAATAACCATTATCTCATTTAGTCACCCAACCCAACCTCCAAAAGATAGGTATTTATTAATTGTGAAACCTCAAGCAAGTTATTTAGTCCCACTGAGCTTTTAATTCCTTGGTCTGCAAAATGGAGATAATAATGGTATCTGCCTCATGAAATTGTTAAAATGATGAAATGAAATAACAGACACTCAGTGCTTAGCTTGGCGCCTAAAACAAGGTAGAAGCTCAAATAGGGTTTCCTCTTCTCCCTATTTTACAGATCAGGAATCTGGAACCCAAAGAAAATATCTTGCATGAGGTCACCCCAATGAGATCTAAACCTCAAAGTGAAGTCCGTTAACCACGCTGCCATACAGCCTTGCTTAATCGTTGGTTTAATTAAATAAGTCAATTGATTATTTAAATGATGTCTTTTTCTCCTGACTATACTGTGTTGAGATCCACTTGGTTGGTTAGAGCACAGAGATACAAAGATAAGGCCAGCTAGTGCACCCACAACCCTGTCCATCGGCCTCTTCTGGGTCTCCTGATGGCTATCAGAGCAAACCCCAGTGCCACACTCATATCCCCAGTTGAGGTGGCCCTGCGTCTGGCTGTGCTCAAGCCATCCTGGTTCATTGCTGTCTTCCTAGTGTAGCTATTAGGAGCATCCTCTCATTCTCAAAAAGTCTTGTTTTGGGCTGGGCGTGGTGGCGCACGCTTGTAATCCCAGTACTTTGGGAGGCGAAGACCGGAGGATCCAGGTTCGCGGCCAGCCTCAGCTCTCTCTCTCTCTCTCTCTCTCTCTCTCTTTGTCTCTCTCTCTCTACCTAGTGAGGCCCTCCGCAACTTCGTGAGACCCGGTTTCAAAATAAAGCATAAAAAATAGGGACGGGGGCGTAGCGCAGAGGTAGAATGCCCCTGCATTCAATCCCCGGTACCACACACACACAAAAAAAAGTCTTGTTTTGAACAAACAGTTATATCGCTGCTTACCCATAGCAGTAGCATCTTCAGCAAATAAAGGACAGTATGTTTAATCCGTTGTCTCATTGCCCCTGGATAACAGCCATGTCTTGTCCACCCAGATTCTTCCCCTACCCCTTAGGGCTGATTGCTTTACACTTCAATATTTTCTCCTTGGAATTCTCCCCTTCCTGCCTTCCCAATTCTTCCTGGTTTCAGATATTCAGCTGTGACATGAGGTTTGACAATGTAGGCACTGGAGTCCCAAGACTGGGGTCTGTGACCCAGCTCCACCACCTGATGGCTGGTAAATCGACTCCCCTAAGCCATAGTGTCCCCATCTGTACATTGGAAGATAGGCTAGACCTCATGGGGTAATAATCATACAGTGCTTGGAAAATGTCAGTTATCTGCTGATCAATAGATTATTATCCCTTTGTGGAAACAAAAAAAAAAAGAGAGATCATAGGAGAATTCAGCAAACAAGACAGGTGCCCTTCTCAGATTAACAGCAATACACCATGCGAAGCATGACTAAAGATCTCTGGGTAATGATATTGTTAAACGTAAGTGTTAAACGAGGCGAAGTCTGAGCTTGCCATGGAGGTCAGGGGAAGTTGTTGGTGAGAATTCCAAGCAGCGTGCCCCTTCCCAGAACATGTCAACCTACCAGGGATTTGTGTGGTCTTGAATTTTTCTCAGGCTCTAAGGCTGTGCTATTAGGTCTCAGAGCCCCCGAGTTTCCCAGCTCTTTAAGGCGTCCTGGGCAGTACCCACCCTGCCTGCTTTGCAGGAACGACGCTGGGCACTCTGGACTTGTTTTTAGAATCTCTGCTATGCCTCCTCTTGCAGGGAGCTACTCTCTGCTGCTGCTACCTTGGTAGTATGAAAATTGGTCAGTGTGGTGGACAGGTGTGGGTTTTGCCTTCCTAGAAATCCTTCTCTCCTCTTCGGCTAAGAACACCTGAAGTTTTCCTTGCTGAATCACACCCTCCCTTTCTCAAGACCCCTCTTCTCCCTCCAGCCGAGGGCACAGGACTAAAGCCTCATCCACCAAAGTCACCGTGATTGGTTCACAGAAGACCACATGACTCCATATGAGCCAGAGAGAAGCAGCTCTGAGCTTTGGGCTGGGGTGACAGGGAAAAGCCACTCCTTTTGAGGCTGTCAAGCAGTTGGACTCCAAGGGAGCCATCTTTGCCCCCTGGGGATGAAGCAACGCAAAGAAAAGGAGAGCTGACAACCGGAAAAAAGATGCGCTTCTGAGGATATTGTTTTGGCACCTGATCTAGCTGTGCTTGAAGCCAGTCTACCGTAATTATTGACCCAGTTAAATTCAATTTTTTGCTTATACTGTGTTAAGTTTCTGTTGCTTACAACCAAAAGAGTCCTGGTTAACGCACCAAGGAAACGTGTCATCCATCTTGAAAAGTTTACATTTTAATACCAGACACATCTTCAGCCCAAAGAGATGAACTTGCATTGTAAAAGCTCAATCATCAGTGTCCAGCTGAGGGGGCTGGGATATTTTTGAAGTGGGGTTAGGGTCTAGAGATACTCAAACCTCACTCTCCTGTGATTGTCCCATCTGCCTGGCACTGAGACCAGCCAGTGGGAAAGACTTGTCTCCATGGGCCCTAGGAGCACCTGGTTGGCTACAGGCTGAAGGTGCAGCTAGCCTGGGTGACCACTCTATGGGAGTGGTCCATTCAGGGTGCTCACCCTGCAGCCCATCTGGCATCCCCTGAAGTCGGAGAAATATCCCTGCACCAGAGTCAGCCGAGCTGGCAGCTTGTCCTAGAAATGCCATCTCTCATCCTACCTCCATCCACCCATTTCCCATGCTCAGATTTCAGACAGGCAGCTGGCCTTGGGGACAGAGTCTATTTTCCTGAGAGATAAATGGCTCTTCAGTTATAGATGAATAAGTTGCAGGGGTCTGTCGACTGTGGTGACTATAGTCAACGATGCCATCTTGTTTACTTGAACTTTGCCCAGAGAATAGGTCTTAAATGTTCTTACCTCATACAAGAAGGTGCTCAGGTGAGGTACTGGATGTGTCCACTGACTTCATTGGCAACCATTTCACAATATATATTGCATCATCGCATTGCACACTTTAAATGTGTACAAATTTACTTGTCAGTTATACCTCAATAAAGCAAAGGGGGGGAAGAAATAGCTATATCATGCATGATAAATGTTTAAATAAATTGCAGAGAAATATTTGCAGAATGATTACATCTTTGAAAATGTATAGCTCTGCATTCATATCTGTATGTGAATAAACAAAATCTGGAAATAAACATATCAATGCAAAAAAAGTTCTCTCCCAGCAGGTAGGGGTAACGGGGTGGGGGGACCCCAGGTGGCAGGGGAGCAGCAGAGATCAAGTCACACACCAGACTACCTCTACATGCATCCACTGAGTACTTCTGAAGAGATAGGCTATGCATACATATTTTAAAAAGAGACTATTACTGTGAAACTTAAGTGTTGAACATGCAGGACATAGAATATAGGTTCACTACAGCCGGGCGTGGTGGCGCACGCTTGTAATCCCAGTACTTTGGGAGGTGGAGACCGGAGGATCCGGGTTCGCGGCCAGCCTCAGCGCGCATGCGCGCGCGATCGATCGATCTCTGTCTCTCTCTCTCTCCTCTCTCTCTCTCTCTCTCTCTCTCTCTCTCTCTCTCTCTCTCTACCTAGCGAGGCCCTCCGCAACTTCGTGAGACCCGGTTTCAAAAAATAAAGCATAAAAAAAATAGGGCCGGGGGTGTAGCGCGGAGGTAGAACGCCCCTGCGTTCAATCCCCGGTACTGAAAAAAAAAAAAAAAGAATATACGTTCACTACAACACTTTTTCCTTAATTCAAAGAGATAATACAGGATGTGGTTAAACATACATGCTCTAGAGCCAGATTATCTAAGTTCTGATCCCACCTCAGCCACTTGCTAGGTGTGTCACCAGGGCACGTGACAGAACTTCCCTGTGCCTCAGTTTCTCTACCTGCAAAATGGCCATGGGAGTATTAAATGACAGTTATACAAATTCACATACATAAGGCACTATATGTGTTAGATCATTGTCATGCAGAGTAACTACTCGTTAATCTTCACTTTTTTTAATCAGTAAAATGTGATTGCTAATAACTACTTAATAAGAATGTAGGGGATAAGGAAATGAAGTTATCTATCTATGTAAAGCATGCCACAAAGCTAGGCGTGGTGGCGCACGCTTGTAATCCCAGTTCTTGGGAGGCTGAGACCGGAGGATCTGGGTTTGCGGCCAGCCTCAGCTACTTAGTGAGGCCCTCCGCAACTTAGTGAGACCCTGTTTCAAAATAAAGAATAAAAAATAGGGCTGGGGGTGTAGCTCGGAGGTAGAACGCCCCTGGGTTCAATCCTCAGTACAACACACACAAAAAAAGCATGCTACACATAGCTTATCTTCTCGTAAGGACTCAATAGATGCATGTAGATAGCCAGACAGACACAACCAGCACTTGACTCCCAATCCTCCGCCAACTTCCAGAAAATAAACCGAGCCCTGTGTTCTTTTGATGTGCATTGGTGACAGGAGAAATAAATCCAGTGCTCTACTGTCGTTTTCTTCCTGGTGCTTGATAAGCTTTTATTATACAATAATACCAAGTTTTCTGTGGCGGCTCTCTTGAAAGTCCTACAACGTGGGTGGGCTCCGCGGTCTCCATCCTCCACTGAGTAATTAAGGTCTGTTTGTCCCCAGGACCGTTTTCAAGTAGAAGCAGACTTGCTGGTGCTTTTTCTCCTGAGTCTCACACCCAGCTTCCATTTACTGAAAATGAGTTGGAGGAAAAAAGAGGAAAGGCTCACATCACTATGATTTCCCTGTCCTATTCTTTAAACACATCACTCCTCCCAGAGTCTATGTGTTCCCACCATGAAATTCTGAGACTGATGAAAATTTAATAGCAGCCTGAGCACCAAAGGAGAGCAAAAATTCTTATGCCAAGCTTAACACAGATAAAAATTCTCCTTGGGGGAAATAACACCCCACCAGACCATGTACTGCAGACATTTAGTGTGAATACTGGAATGAAAGAGAAGACGGATCACAGCAAGGCACAAAGGGGACCATCAGTTCAGCCCTGGCCCTGCAGCCTTGCCATTCTGATGGGAAAGAACCACAATAGAAGAGGGTGGCGAGCTCTGTGCCCTTACCCCGTGCCCCCATGCCCAGTCCTTCCCTGATCCTAAGGAGGAAAATGGCAACACTGGCATCTAGGTCAACCAGAGAAGAGAAAATGTGACCTTCCCATGGCCTCTCCTTTAGTCCTGACTGCACCTGCCTCCTCCTGGCCTGCTGCTCCAGATCACCTGACGCTGTCAATCGTGGACCTCGGGAATGTAGGTCACTTGTGTGTGGCTTAGTGAGGAGGAGAGAAGGTCTGACACTGATCGAAAAAGCTTGAATTTGTAGCACATCCTTCAATTCAAGTTCATTGGGGCACAGACTTTCAGGAGCCCAAAGTGGATGGGGTGGCAGAGCGAGCCAGCCACCATGCCTTGGTGGCTTCTGTGATGCCCCTCATCTCGCATTTGCCGGCTCGTAGTTACCTGACTTGGTTTCTGTTATGCGCCATATAAAACAGAAGGTATTGCAATTAACAACTGAAGAAATCCAGAACTGAGGAGACTGCTAAAATGACATCCACCTCTAGGTCTCTCAAGCACGTAGGTTTCTGATGCTATATTTGCCTTCTAGGGAACTGTGTCCAGTTGCAGTAATTAAGAGGCTGCATTGGCCACCTCACATAGATTCTATCCTAATCCTGGTCTCTTCTGTACCCCCTGGCTCAGAAAACGAGTCTTGGAGGTGGGCAGACACACTGAGGGACCAAAGTACAACTGTCTAAACGCGTCACTGCAGCTGGTATAAAGGCTCAGAGTGGTGGTCCCTCAGGCTACTGAAGATAACCTGGGGATTCCTAGGGCAGTCTCTAGAGGAGGGAAAGGCAAGGAGCAGAGCCCCCCCAAAACCTCCAGAAAACCAGCCCTGCTGACACCATGATTTTAGCCCCGGGAGACCCGTTTCAGACTTTGGCCTCCAGAACTGTGAGGCAGTAAATCTGTGTTGTTTCAAGCCACTGACTTGTGATGCTTTGTTATAGAGGCGAAATGAAACTAATACACAAGACTCTTGATAGAATATAGCCCAGACCCCTCATTTTGCAAGTAAGAAAACTGAGGACCAGAGAATTTGCTGATGTCCATGAAGTCACATGACTCTTTAATAATGGATGCTGACCACGTAGAGCACTTCCTCTATACTAGACGCGATTCTTGGCCCTCAGCACATGTTAACTCACAAAATCACCAGTATGACCCTAAAGCAGTAGCTCTCATTCTTACCCCATCTTACAGATGGAGAAACTGAGGCACAGGGACATGAAGGTCATGCAGCTAGTAAATAGGTTGCTAAGAGTCTACACCAGATGCCAGGCATGGTGGCGCACGCTTGTAATCCCAGTACTTTGGGAGGCGGAGACCGGAGGATCCAGGTTCGCAGCCAGCCTCAGCTCTCTCTCTCTCTCTCTCCCTCTCCCTCTCTCTCCCTCTCTCTCTCTCTCTCTCTCTCTCTCTACCTAGTGAGGCCCTCCGCAACTTCGTGAGACCCAGTTTCAAAATAAAGTATAAAAAAATAAGGCTGGGGGTGTAGCGCGGAGGTAGAACACCCCTGGGTTCAATCCCCAGTACCGCAAAA
>PVJS01002150.1:50000-78261 GCA_004027185.1 Glis glis | reverse complement strand
GGAAATTAAAACAAGAATTAATAAGTGGGATAGCATTAAACTACAAAGCTTCTGCTCATCAAAGGAAACCATCAAGAGCCTACAGAGAAAGCCTATGGAATGGGAGAAGATCTTTGCAAGCTATCCCTCTGACAGAGGTCTAATATCTAGAATATACAAAGAACTTAAAAGACTTTACACTAAGAAAACAAATAATCTGATCAAAAAGTAGGCAACTGAAATGAATAGACACTTCACAAAAGAAGAGATACAAATGCACAATAGATACATGAAAAAATGTTCAACATCATTAGCAATCAGGGAGATGCAAATCAAAACTACTCTAAGATTTCATCTGACCCCAATTAGAATGGCAATCATTAAGAAGTCAAACAACAACAAATGTTGGCGAGGATGTGGGGAAATTGGGACTTTTCTACACTGTTGGTGGGATTGCAAACTAGTTCAACCACTATGGAGATCAGTGTGGAGATTCCTCAGAAAACTGGGAATGGATCCACCATGTGATCCGGCTAGACCACTACTGGGTATCATACCAAAGGGATGGAAATCAGAAAACTACAGTAATATATGCATACCCATGTTCATAGCAGCACAATTCACAGTGGCCAAATTATGGAACCAACCTAGATGTCCATCAACAGATGAATGGATTACAAAATTATGGGAAATACATACAATGGAATTCTACTCAGCAAAAAGAAGAACAAAATAACAGCATTTGCTAGAAAATGAAAGGATCTGCAGAACATTATGTTAAGCGACATCAATCAATCACAAAAAAAGAAGGGGCATATGTTTTCATTAATATGTGCAACCTAGGTAGTAGTGGGCACACACAAGGGACTCTGGTTGATAATAGAGAACCCTCAGTAGGGCAAGGGAAGTGGTACAAGGGAAGGGGAAGGGCAAGAAAGAAGCAAATCAGTGGAATTACTATCATAAACAATATGTACTTGTGAAAATATACCAACATCATTCTCGGTCCTTCATACTGGTGGAGGGAAGCAGGGGGCAGACACAAAGAGCTGTGTGCATGTATGTTAACATCAAATAGATATTCATTGTGAAAAAAATTTAAAAATAAAAAGTCAAATTTAAATAAAAATTTGTTTATATTTTGATGATGCGTAGTTAGAGTTTGTTGGCCAGAGTAACTTGTTAGCTAAAGTGACTCCATATTATTACTCAAAATGTCCTCAAACTAGCCTTAATACAGGGAAGTTCGCCTTGGCAAAATCAGACCAGGATGTTGGTAGGGTAGTTAATGGTTTGTTGGTAACAACATATTGTGCTATAGTAACAACTCATTGTGCTATTGTGCTAACTATTTTCTTGCTTCTGTAAGTTGCTCTTGGCTTGCTCAACTACTAGAAAGAACCGTTGGAAACTTTCCACCCCTGCTGTGAAAACCTAAACTTTTCACCCTGAGCTTGTGGGTTTTCTGTATATGAGGGACCTTAAAAAAGGGCCTAGGACGGCACTTGAGTCTGACACCTCATGTAGTCCCAGCCGGTAATAAAGACTTTCTATTGGCATTACCTTGGGTCCTGAGTGGTCATCTCTGGTGGTCTTACCTCACAACAGTATCATCAGATATTATCAATACTATTATACAAACTAGATTTGTTTTTGCCCTACTAATTTTATTTTATATTCTCCTTATATATCCTTACAATTGTTGTCTATTAACATTACAGGTATACAACTGTTGAGGTACATCTTAGAACACACACTGAGATTATAATCATGGACCAGCTCAGTTTGAATACATGGTATTTGGCTGGGTGGGATATGTCCACAAGTGGACACATTCCAAGGGACCTGGTATAATCTCTAAGGTGCGGTCTTTGATGACCTCTCCACCCAGTAATGTCTAATCCCTCCTTCCTCCAAGCTTGTTACATGTCTGCCTCATTGACCTTCTTTATTGTAACTCATGGCAACTTTTGGTTTCTGTGTTTGATTAACTGTTATGATGCCTTGTCTAAAGTTTCTATAAAAGCAAGGTGCTGGCTACAGATGGACAGGAGAATTTGTCATCTCTATCTCCTCCCTGATGCCCCAATTAAATAAATTCTCTCCAAATTATTATATCAGATTTCATGTCATTTTTGTGTGAGAAAACTATTGATCCATTCTCAAAAGATAACTATATCAGGGAAAGAGCTTATTGATTCGGGACCCCATTGGAGAGCTTCTAGATGGTTTTAATCAAGCTATAGGTCTAGATTACTAAGTTAAGTTAAAATAGTATGCGCCCTATAACAATAGCATTTGGGATAATGTCATTGGTGTTATGATTTTAATATGATCTGTTACAGTGTGAATACCAGTCATGATTGAAGAACCCTAACAGTAGATGCCCTTGGTAGTCTTCATGCAAGAACTGTTCACATACTTAAGGAAAAGAACAAAGACACTAATTACTGGAATGTGACTCTGACTGGAATGTAATCCCTGCCTCCATCTATTCTGCCACAGTGGCTCTTCACCTTTCAATTCTAAATGCTAAATATTTACAGGACTCTCAAAAGAACTATACAAAAAGAACTATACTTGGCAGATTTAGATTCACATCAACCCAAAAATATCCTTAAAAGAAATTGGACAGTTAAAAGACTCTGTGATTTGGACTGGAAAATAATTACAGGACTTAAAGTGGTCACAATGTTTATGACTGTCATTATAATATTGCTAAATATTGTAACATGTTAATTTACTATATCCTTTTCATAATGTTTTATTAGAGATACTAAAATTTCAGTCTAGCAACGGTTAATACTAAACCCCAACCTTTACAGACACTAAATTCTGATAAAGTCTGGCTGATGATATTTCTGGTCTTAACCTTTTTAAGTAATTTTTTGCTCATGTATGGGGGCTGCCTAATTTGGATATCTTTGTTGCAATATTACTTTTTATTCTTTGTACAGTCTGCAGAACCAGATGGAAACTATTGATGTTTCACAAACTTAAAGTTCCAAAACTTATATTTTTGGCCCTTTTTTAAAAACTAAAAGGGTGATATGTTGGGGGCCATCTTAGCCCACGCAATGAGGTTGCCATTTTGGACTGGCTTAGCTATGTACATAAACCTAGCTTGTGACTACCTTTTCCTTAGCCTGTAACCCTAAACTTAATTCATGACCCCCTTGCCATTTGCTTTGTTTAAACCCTTAATAAAAAGGATGTTGGCTGCAGGAGAATTGCCTGACTCCTCCTCGGCAAACCTCAATATTAAAAAATAATTTTGGATCCGGAGTCATTCATGTAAGGGACTTCAGCAAGCAGCAAATGTGGCACCGGTCCCTCACATGGCTCCACAATTCTGAAAGGGGAAGGGAATCCAGTCTTTGGGTCAAAAATTCATGACAGCATTTCCAGTGGTAGTACTGTTTCCAACAATAGCTACCATTTGGCAAGGTGGGAAGGAATGGAAATGTCTCTGGGACACACTAGTGCCTTCCCCTCTTCCTTGCAAGAGAAAATTACCCATGCTGTGCTAACTATGTAGGTTTTTGGAGTCCAGGGCCAATCTTGGGAGCAAAATGGAAAGATGTCTGTGACCTCAAGCTATTAATCAGGAGAACCATGGGGACCACCACCTGCAGGAAGTCCTGCTTCCATAAGACAGAAAATACCCCAGAGAACTGGATGGAAGAGGTTTACACAAGCCAACATGTTCCTAGGGATCTGGGTGGGGCTGGATATAGTGCCACTTCTAAGAATAGAATAGATGAAGACTCAAATATATGTACATGCCATTCTGTGTGATGATGCCCAGGCCAGCCTCTTGGAGAATGATAGACTATGTCAATAATTGCCAGATTATGCCAGCTTAGACCAAGCAATCCACCCCTCAACCTGCACCATTGCAGTAGTAAGTAAGGTTCCTTAATCACAGTCACTGAGTTTGCCTATTAGCCCTTTAAGGTTTGTAATATAGCAAATGCCAATTGCCACAAATATGAAAGCATAACATGTAGGTCATTTTATAGATCATAGTAAGTCTCATGCAGACTTAAAAATAATGCAGAAATTCAGTATACATGAGTAAAAGTAAGGGTGAATTTATGAGTAGATGTGATGAATCAGTGCTGCAGTTGCTGCTTGCTAAAGTCTCTCGCATGAACGACTCTGGATCCAAAATTATTTTTTTAATATCGGGGTCAGTCAAGGAGGAGCCAGGAAATTCTCCTGACCTCCTGCACCCAATATCCTTTTTAATTAAGGGTATAAACAAAGCAAACAGCAAGGGGATCACAAGTTAAGTTTAGGGTTACAGGGTAAGTTATAGGAAAAGGCAGTCACAAGCTAGGTTTAAGGGGTGTCAGTCATGAGCTAAGTCTAGGGAGGGGACAAGGTGAACATTTCAGGGAAAATAGGAGGTCATCAAAATCTGCCTTTTGGTCCCATCCAGTCCAAGGAAGCTTGTCTGTGTGCTGACAATTTCCATTTAGCATGTACTATGTACCTAGCTGAGCCAGTCCAAAATGGTGACCTCATGTGTGGGCTAAGATGGCGCCCAACATATATATAACATTAAAACTTAATCACTCATGGGAGGAACTGCCATAATTTAAAATTGATAAAATACATGGCAAGGCAACTAGAAATATGGCTCAAGGTATCCTGTCCCCAAATGCACATCAGGTATATTATCTTTTGAGGACAGAGTTGTGACAGAAAGCTCTCATTTGTCATTTCACCAAGACTTCTTCCCCTAATTAACTTCTCTAATATTTTGTTAAAGGTTATTCACATTGAAAATATTCATAAATTGTTATTTGTTTGGTTTCCTGGTAAATGATTAGATAACATATTACTGTAAGCCATACCACAGAAAGTATTTCTCTAGTGTAAACTCTCTTGAACTATTAAGGTCTTAATTTCTGGGCAACAGATTCTCCATAATTATCTCTCAGATAGTAGTTGATCCATGATCTATAATATTCTTTGTGTGGGGAAGATGGAGAATGCTGGGGATTGAACCGAGAGCCTTGTGCTCTGCCATGGAGCTAAAACCCCACTCCTATGATGATCATTTCTGATGGGGATTGTCTCATCACTGAAGGCTTTCCTAGTCTGTCACATTCATATGATTTTTCTCAGTATTAACTTTTTAGACATATACTGTCCTGAAATTTTCATCAAGGCTGATTATGTCACAGTTGTTTCATATATTTTTTCTCACATAAAACATGAGGTAATTGATCCCTAAATATACCACCACATATTGTGCATTCAAATTATTCTTCTTTGCAGATACCATTTCAAGGGCCTAGAGAATTAGCAAAAGGCTTTCACCAAATGACTACCTGTGAATTCTCTTGTGTTTAACAAGGATTGAAAAGTGGGCAAAAGCTTTTCCACAATCACTACACCCATAAGGCCTCTCCCCTGTATGTTTTCTTTGATGAACATTGAGCCCTGACCTGAATGAAATCAATGAAGAAAATGAATGAAAAGAAATCAATAAAGTAGACAATAAAAAATACAAAAAATCAACAAAACCAAAAGCTGGTTCCTTGAAAAAATAAACAAGATAGATAAACCACTAGCCAACCTAACCAAAAGAAAGAGAATCAACCCAAATAACTAAAATAAGAAGTAAAAAAAAAAGGTGATATTACCACCTCAGTGTGGAAATCCAGAGGATTATCAGAAACTACTTTGAAAAACTATACTCCAACAAAATGGAAAACCTAGAAGAAATTGACAAATTTCTAGACATGTACAACCTTCCTAACTGAATCAAGAAGATATAGAAAATTTAAATCAACCAATAGCAATCAAAGAGATTGAAGCAGAAATAAGAGCCTACAATCAAAGAAAAGCCCAGGTCCAGATGGTTTCCCAGTTGAATTTTATAAAACCTTTGTAGAAGAACTTATCTCAATACTCTTCAATCTATTCCATGAAATAGAAAGAAACAGGAGTCTCCCAAATACATTCTATGAAGCCAACATCACATTAATACCCAAACCAAATAAAGACAGCTCAAGAAAAGAAAACAACAGACCTATATCGTTGATGAACTTAGACACAAAAATTCTAAACAAAATACAGCAACGTGCATTCAAAAACACCAAGCTGGGTGTGGTGGCACACACTTGTAGTCCTAGTACATGGGAGGCTGAGACCAGAGGATCTGGGTTTGCGGCCAGCCTCAGCTACTTAGTGAGGCCCTCTGCAACTTAGTGAGACCCTGTTTCAAAATAAAGAATAAAAAAATAGGGCTGGGGTGTAACTTAGAGGTGGAATGCCTCTCAGTTCAATCCCCATTACCACAAAAAGAAAAAAAGAAAATCATACACCATGACCAAGTCAGGTTCATCCCAAGGATGCAAGACTGGTTCAACATACAAAAAACAATCCATGTAATCCACCACATAAACAGAACTAAAGACAAAAATCACATGATCATTTCAATAGACACTGAAAAAGCATTTGACAAAATCCAACACCCATTCATTATAAAGACACCGCAGAGAATCGGAATAGAAGGAAGATACCTCAATATCAGAAAGACAATATACAATAGGCCCACAGCCAACATCATGTTGAATGGGGAAAAACTACGAGAGTTCCACTTAAAAGCAAGAACAAGACAAGGATGTCCACTGTCACTACTCCTTTTCAATATAGTACTAGAGACTCTAACCAGAGCAATAAGGCAAGAGAAGGAAATCAAAGGAGTACAAATAAGAAAAGAAGAAATGAAACCATCTCTATTTGCAGATGACATGATATTATACTTAGAAGACCCAACAAACCCAACCAAAAGGCTTATAGAACTGATCAACAAATTCAGCAAAATGTCTGGATACAAAATCAATCTTAAAAAATCAGAAGCTTTTCTATATGCCAACCATAAATCCACTGAAAAAGAAATCCAGAAAACATTTCCATTCATGATATCCCCCAAAACAATGAAATACTTAGGAATAAACCTAACCAAGGATGTAAAAAACCCCTACAAGGAAAATTACAAAACTGAAAAAAGAAATTGAAGAAGATCTTAGAAGATGGAAAGCCCTCCCATGCTCTTGGATAGGCACAATAAATATCATCAAAATGGCCATTCTTCCAAAAGTGATCTACAGATTTGTGATGGACTGGTGCTGCATTTGCTGCTTGCTGAAGTCCCTCACATGAATGACTCCAGGCCCAAAATTATTCTTAATATCAGAGTTGGCCAAGGAGGAGCTAGGCAATTCTCCTGACCTCCTGTGACCAGCGCTGTTCTTTTATTAAAAGTTTAAACAAAGCATCATAAAAAATGATTAAAGAGTAAAGCAGTCATGAGTTAAGTTTAGGGTTACAAAGTAAATCTATGGAAGGGTGACCACGAGCTAAGTCTAGGGAGTGGTGGACACAAGCTAGGTAGGGAGTGGTGGTCACAAGCTAGGTAGGGAGTGGTGGACACGAGCTAGGTAGGGAGTGGTGGTCACAAGCTAGGTAGGGAGTGGTGGTCACAAGCTAGGTAGGGAGTGGTGGTCACAAGCTAGGTAGGGAGTGGTGGACACAAGCTAGGTAGGAGTGTGGTCATAGCTAAGTAGGGAGTGGTGGACACTAGCTAGGTAGGGAGTGGCGGTCACAGCTATGTAGGGAGTAGCGGTCACAGCTAAGTAGGGAGTGGTGGACACAGCTAGGGAGAAAGGAAGTCATCAAAGTCCACCTTTTGGTACCATCCAGTCCAAGGAAGCTTGTCTGCTTGCAGACAGTTTCCACTTAGCCTGTACTGTGTACATAGTTAAGCCAGTCTGAAATGGTAACTTCATCGCATGGGCTAAGATGGCTCCCAACATATCACCCTTTCTTTTTTTTGTGACAAGGCCAGCAATATAAGCCTTGGAACTTCCTGTTTGTGAAACATCAATTGTTTCCATCCAATTCTGCAGACTGTACAAAAAATAGAAATAGTATTATAACCAAAATAAGCAAAGCTATCAGTCCCCACACATGAGTAGAAAAAATACTTAAAAGGGTTAAGATTGTAAATATCATCAGCCAAGCTCTCCCAGACTTCAGCATCTATAAAAGTTGGGGTTTTAGCATTAGCCATGGCCAGAACTTGAGACTGTAATTTTAATACATCTAAGGAGGCATTGTGAAAAGGATCTAATCCTAGTAAATGATTTTAACATGAGACCATTCTGTATCATTGTCCCTGTAAGGTACCTTTGTCACACAATATTCAGTAATATTATAATGACATTGTAAACATTGTGACCACTGTAAAACTTGTAGCTGTTCCCCACTCCAAATCACAGCCTTTTAGCTGTCTAACTTCTCCAAGGATTTCTTGGTCATTATGAATTTGAGTCTGACAAGTTCCCGTATAATTCTTTTGGAAGTCCTGTAAATATTTGGCATTTCAAATTGAATGTTGGAGAGCCATGGTGGCTGCAGAAGCAGAGGCAATGATGCCAGCCAGAACCACAATCCCAGCAATCAGCCACCAGACAAATCTCTTTGTTTTTTCTTTGTGTCAATAGCTCTTTCATGAAGGCTATTAAGGGCATCTCCTGCCAGGGCTCACTAGTTGTAACTGGTATCCAAGCTGCAACAGGTCTTTTTAATATCATAATTCCAGTAACATTATCCCAGATGGTGTAATTAATATTGTTGTAGGGTACACCCTAGACAAGATATATCATACAGGGTACCTAATTTATTCCACAGTACTTTAATATTCCCTGCCAGGAATACATAAGGGTTTAGCACACAAGCCTGAAGATAAATATCTTGTGTGTGATTTATTTGTACAGTGGAGGTTTTATTACTAGCATTTAATTCATAATTGGTTCTCCAAATTCTCAAAGGCTCCCTAATTAACCCAATTTTCAAGATGGAGTTTTGTAATGGGCCAAAACGCATTTTTAACATAGGTGGAGATAATCCTCCTCAGGCCCACTTCATAACATTATTTCCATTTAATTTAGTGATAAACATTGTGGAGTCCCAGCTATCTCTATACTATAAACCTAAACCTACAGCTTGATTAAAACCATCTAAAAGTTCCCCATGGAGTCCCCAATCAGTAACTTCTTTCTCTGCTATAGTCAGGTTTCAAGGAAGAGTAGTCATATACTCTGACCACATTAATAACGCATCCAATGGAGCCCACTGTCTCCTCTGGGCACACAAAGGCCTGGTAGTTAATTGTGTGGCATTAACTTGTTGCCAGGGATCAGAACCGAAACCAGTAAGAAAAATTAGTTGTGCCTTCTGATTTTCTTTTCTGGGTATGTAGGCAAGCCAAGTCTGTCTTCCAGGTCTAAAACATTCCATAATGTTCCATGAAACACACAATGGAACCCATCTAGATTTTCCTATAAAGTTAAACCCATATTGAGAACTATCTCCTGTGATAAGAAGTGGTTCTGGGAGATATCCAATATCATTTAAGTAAATGGTAGGTGACACATCAAACCAAGTAACTGTGTGAGCAATAGCAGGTTGGGGTATATGTGCCCAATAATGCATAGGTTTTCCCTGGCTCACACTCACTGTGGAGCTGACAATAGCCAATATCATTAGAAACAAATTTTCCTGGAGTTCTAGCTTGTCCCAATCTATCCAATTCTGATTCAGCCCTCTGGATGGTGGTCTTGATCTGTCCCCAGGTGATCGGGTAAGCAGAAGTCATCCTTGACATCACTGCTCAAGTGACTGCCACTCCCTGGAGGGTCAGCTTCAGCCTTTTGATTCCTACAGTCATCTCCTGAGTCTCTTGTTTGATATGGTCTGACATTTCTACCTGGAATCCAAACACAAACATCATTATTTTTCACAGAGGTATATCCTCTGCCAAGGGTCATTAAGGGAGAGGGACCTTTCCATTTTCCATCCAAGGGATCTTTCCAAAAAACCTGAGGAACAGGTTGGGTGGATGAATGAGTTTCCATCACATGCCTTTGAGATGCTATAAGAGAATCATCACCAATCTGAAAAAACATTAAGTTTTGGTAGTGTTAAAGATAGCAAATCCTTAGGGGAAACATGGCTCCACATTCCCTTTTTGCTTTTGAAGCATTAGAGAATGCCATTGTACCATTCAACAATGCCTTGACTGGTAGGATTATTAGGAATGCTGTGAAGTAAGGATATATTCCAAATAGAACAGAATTTGGCAAAAGCTTTAGAAGTATATGCAGGTCCGTTGTCAGTTTTTATCCACTTAGGAACTCCCATAGCTGCAAACACCTGTAAGCAATGTGTTTTTAACATGAGAAAAGGTTTCTCCAGACAATGCAGAAGCCCAAAGGAATTTTGAATGAGTGTCTACAATAATGTGAATAAATCTCAGTTTACCAAATGAGGGGTAATGAGTAACATCCATTTGCCATTCCTCATTAGGAGCAAGCCCATGAATAAGAGTGCCAAAAGAAGGAGAACATGATGTAAGACGGGCACAAGTAGAACAGGCACGGATGATATTTCTAGCTTGTGAGCGAGTAAGAGAAGGGAATAAGCAAAGGAGAGAGAAGGCACTTTGGTGTAGTAAAGCATGTGAGTTTGAGCAGATTCAAATACAGTGGCTATGAGCTGATCGACTTGAGCATTTCCATAGGAAAGAACCCCAGGTAAATTGGAGTGAGATCTGATGTGAATAATACAAAAGGGATGAGCACATGATCTAATCACTAATTGAATTTTATGAAGATAGTTAAAAATAAACTCATTACTAACCTTTTTAACTTGAGCCATCTCCAGCTGAGTGATAACACCTACAACATATTGGGAATCTGAAACAATGTTAATAGGTTGAGAATAGGTTTGAAAAACTGCATGTACCACAGCCAATTCTGCTACCTGAGCAGAAGTTTTAGGGATGGAAAGTACCCTTTTTGCTACAAAGTCCAGAAACTCACTTTTCCATTGGAGCTACCATCAGTGAAAACAGTAAGCACCTCAGGTATGGGTGTGAAGTGAGTCTTTTTAGGAAACCTAAAAGAGGTTGAAGAAAAGAAAGTTAAAAGTTTGTCTAAGGGGTAATGAATTGAAATTTCACCTGTAAAGGAAGCAAAGGATATTTGCCATTGTACATCAAGAGACCATAAGGCATCAATTTCATGCTTAGTAAGGGGAACATAAATAGTGTGAGGATCTGTACCAAGCAGCTGATATACATGCTTAATAATGAGATTATGAATATGTTGTATATAGGTAACAAGTGTTTTTGTGGATTGAGATGAAAGATGTGCCCATTCTATAATATCTAAGGTAGGAGATAATTGTGCAATTAGTCCTGTAGTAAGGGAAGGTGTGGGCAATCTAAAAAACAGAATGGGGAGCTTATAGTTTATACCAGAAACCTGTAAATTAAGAAGAGATTGTTTTATTAAAGCTAAAGGTATTGTAGATGGAGAAGAAAGTCTAGGTTGTAATGGTTCCATAGGATGCAAAACTTTATTAACCTCTTGGAGATCTTGTAATAATCATCATTTACCAGATTTCTTTGGTATGGTAGATATGGGTGTATTCCATGGGCTATTGGAAGGTTCTATGTGCCCAGCATCTAATTGTTCTTGTACTAGATATTGTATAATTTTTCATTTCTTTCCAGTTATTGGCCACTGTGCTACCAAACAGATTTGTCTGTAAGCCACGTAATTGGAATAGCATGATTATTAACCTGATTGTGATAGACAGTGGCCACTACTCCAAAGGGTGATACCCTAATCCATGATGCATGTTATTGCTTTCAAGATCAATGGGCTCATCAATACTTTGTTCTGATTTTCCGAATCTCTGAGGATGTTGGAATTTAGTAGATGGAGTACTAATAGTCAGATGCAACTGACTGACTATATCTCTTCCCCAAATATTAGCAGGTATCTTAGCAGTGTAAGGAGTAACAAATCCAGCATTCCCTTCATGATACCTCCGGGCCAGCACCTGTGAGCTCTGATATAACATGTCTGGACTGCCGAGTCCGGTAAGATTTGTTTCCTTTTGTGGCTTAGGCCACTTCTCAGGCCAACTGGATAAAGAAACAATTGTCACATCAGCTCCTATATCAATTAGTCCTGAGAAAGTCTTATTATTTACAAATAATGTGAGCATAGGTTTTAAATTTTTTTACCTTTTGTGACCAAAACACCTGGTTATCAGTACTTTTAAAGCCTTGTTCTCTTAGGGGGTGATTTATTGCTGATTGTTTTTCAGAAGGCATATAAGGGATTACTAAAAGTTGGGCAATAAATTCTCCCTTCTTTTTTATTAGAAGAAAATAAATTCTATTCTTATATTAGAAAAGAAATTCTCCCTTCTTTTTTATTAGTTTTCAGCATAAGTTGGATTCCTCCAGTGTAATCAGAGTCTACAACCTTGGGGAAAACAATGATACTCTTTGTGGTCAATCCACTTTGTCCTATAATAAGGACTATCGTCCCTAGGGGGACAAGGACAAAGATTCCAGTTCATACCCTTTGAAGACCCGTGTCTAGAGTAATAGCAATATCTCTATTAACTGGTAAAGCTAACCTTTTGCTCCCAGCAGTTGTTGGAACTGAGTGATGTGATTGACCGTTGCTCACTGGGAATGTTCCCTGTTGTTTGACTATGGCCCGGGAGTGGCCCTTTTTCCCATTTCCTGAAAGAGGATTGCCTTGATTATCAAACTTAGAACAGCACTGATTTGCCCAATGCTTTTCTTTTTTGCACCGAGGGCACCTGGGGGTTCTACAGAAGGACATAGTCTTTGAGTATGTCCATATTTCTTGCATTTGTAGCATTGGACCTTAGATGCAGTGCATTGAGTAAATACCTTCCCCAAAACTGCAGCAAATACTGTCTGTTTATATTGCTCTGTTCCAACAGCTTGAGCGACTCATATATAATCAGACAAGGATTTACCTTTTACTGAGGAAAGGGCATTCTTAACATCTTTGAAAGTGATTTGCACTTTCAAAGGCCAATTGTCTAATTAAAATGTCAGCTGCTTGAGCATGAGTGACCTGACACTTAACCACTTTAGTTAACTGATCTAAAAAGTCTGTAAAAGGCTCTGTAGGTCCTTGCATGATCTTAGTAAAGGACTAAGTGGGCGCACCTGGCTCCATCAAGGACTGCCAGGGTTTCTGGGCAGTCAGGGAGGTTTGTTCATAAGCTTGTTGAGGCAATGCAGTTTGGGCATCTAAACTTTCATATGCTCTGGTTCCAGTTAACATGTCAAGGTCAATGGGATTGGGAGGATTAGCAGCATGATTACATTGTGCTATTTCTTGACAAAAATCTCCCCAGGCTGTTTTCCATTGCAAGTATCCTCCAGAATGAGTGGCCTTAGCAAGCATCTGCCAATCTAGAGGAGCTAACATAGCTTCTTGAAAGCTATCTAATTAATATTGCCCAGGTAAATGGGGCTTGATTCCATTTTCTCTACAACTATCTCTAAGAGCCTCTAACAATTTAAAGTCAAAAGGATGATGTTCTCTTAATAGTTGATGTGTTATTAGGATCAGGACTCTGCATAACACGATAGATGGACATGATTCATTGGAAAGTAGGATCTCCGTCACCTTGCCCCGCATTTAATCCCTTTTTTATAGCCGCATACAGTGGAGTACAAGGAGCCAAATCATTCTTAAAAGGATTATTGGGAGACCACTGAGCTGGCAGAGGACAAAGTATATTACCTTTACTCTCATTTTTCCCTGAAGCCGGCTCAGGAGGCACTGAAGGCTGAGCAGTGGCATGGTGTATCTCATTTTGAGGGGTCTCCTTGTTAACGACAGGGAAGGCTTGAGTCTCGCAAAGAGGTTCTAAACAAACCTTAATGAGAGCCCAAGTAGAGAAGACAGTTACTGTTATTTTCATTCCCTGATGTCAACATTGTTTCAAAGTTTGTCCTACTTGATCCCACACCTCAGGATCCAATATACCCTCCGGGAAACAAGGGCAGGCTTCTGTAACCCAACCTAATAATTCCTTTGCAGTCTGCTGATTGACAGAAGCTCTCTCCTTTTTGAGCAACCACCAAAGCAAATAATAATAATAATGCGGCATATAAGACAGATTATTCCCCATTGTGTCTCGACTGTGGATTACCCTCCTAGCTGAAGGGATGCGAGTGACTCACCGAAACTCTAAAGTTTGTTCCCCATGTTGGGCGCCAGTTGTGATGGACCAGTGCTATGTTTGCTGCTTGCTGAAGTCCCTCGCATGAATGACTCTGGGTCCAAAATTATTATTTTTAATATTGGGGTTGGCCAAGGAGGAGCCAGGCAATTCTCCTGACCTCCTGTGACCAGCACCACTCTTTTATTAAAAGTTTAAACAAAGCATCATTAAAAAAATGATTAAAGTGATGTTAAGCGAGATCAGTCAATCACAAAAAAAGAAGGGACATATGTTTTCATTAATATGTGCAACCTAGGGAGTATTAGGGACACACAGGGGACTCCGGTTGATAATGAAGAACCCTCAACGGGGCAAGAGAAGTAGTACAAGGGAAGGGGAAGGGCAAGAAAGAAGCAAATCAGTGGAATTACTATCATGAATATGTACATGTGAGAATAAACCAACATCATTCTTGGTACTTCATATGGGTGGGGGGAGGCAGGGAGGACACAAAGAAAAAATGATTAAAGGGTAAAGCAGTCACGAGTTAAGTTTAGGGTTACAAACTAAATCTATGGAATGGCAATCATGAGCTAAGTCTAGGGAGTGGCGGTCACAGCTAAGTAGGGAGTGGCTAGGGAGAAAGGAAGTCATCAATGTCCACCTTTTGGTACCATCTGGTCCAAGGAAGCTTGTCTGTTTGTGGACAGATTCCACTTAGCCTGTACTGTGTATATGGTTAAGCCGGTCTGAAATGGTGACCTGATCGCGTGGGCTAAAATGGCTCCCAACACAGATTCAATGCAATATCCATTAAATTACCAAGGTCATTCTTCACAGACATAGAAAAATCAGTCCTTCAACTCATTTGGAACAGCAAAAAACCCAGAACAGCCAAAGTAGTTTTCAGCAACAAGAACCATGCAGGAGGCATCACAATACCTGACTTCAAACTATACTACAGAGCCATAGTAATAAAAACAGCATGGTATTGGCACAAAAGCAGACACATAGACCAATGGAGCTGAATAGAAGACTCCGAAACAAATCCCCTCACTTATGGCCAGTTGATTTTTGACAAAGGAGCCAAAAAACATACAATGGTGTTGGCAAACCTGGTTAAAAAAACAAATGGTGTTGGCAAAACTGGTTAACCACATGCAGAAAAATGGAAATAAATCCCACTTTCTCACCCTGCACATGAGTCAATTCAAGATGGATCAAAGACCTGGAAATCAGACCAGAGACCTTGCAGCTACTTGAAGAGGGCATAGATCCAACTCTTCAACACATAGGCACAGGCAAAAACTTCCTCAACAAGATCCCAAAGGCACAAGATGTTAAAAAAGAGGATCAATACATGGAATTGCATTAAACTGAAGAGCTTCTGCGCAGCAAAGGAAACTATCAAGAACCTCAACAGAAAGCCGACAGAATGGGAGATTTTTGGCAGCTACTCCTCTGATAGAGGACTAATATCTAGAATATACAGAGAACTCAAGAAACTCACTGCTAAAAACACAAACAACCCAATTAAAAAATGGGCAAGTGAACTAAATAGGCACTTCACAAAAGAAGAAATACAATGGCCAATACATTTATGAAAAAATGTTCAACATCATTAGCAATCAGAGAGATGCAAATCACAACTACCCTGAGATTTCACCTAACCCCAATTAGGGTGGCAATCATTAAAAACACAAACAACAACAAATGCTGGTGAGGATGTGGAAAAGCAGGAACTCTAATACACTGTTGGTGGGATTGCAAATTAGTGCAACCACTTTGGAAAACAGTGTGGAGGATCCTCAGAAGAATGGGAATGAAGCCGGGCATGGTGGCGCATGCTTGTAATCCCAGTATTTGGGAGGCTGAGACAGGAGGATCACAGGTTCAAAGTCAGGCTCGGCAATTTAGCAAGGCTCTGAGAACCCTAGTGAGACCCTGTTTCCAAATAAAGAAATAAAATCGGGCAGGGAGTGTAGCTTGGAGGTAGAATGCCTCTGGGTACAATCCCCAGTCCCCCCCCCCCAAAAAAAAAGATGGGAATGAACCTACCTTATGACCCAGCAATACCACTTCTAGGTATCTAACCAAAAGAATGGAAAACAAATTACCAGACTAATGCAGGCCTATCTATATTTATAGTTGCACAATTTACAATTGACAAACTATAGAACAGCCAAGATGTCCATCAACAGATGAATGGATTAGAAAACTATGGGATATGTACACAATGGAATTTTATGCAGCCATCAAGAACAAAATTATGTCATTTCAGGGAAATGGATGGAATTAGAGAACATTATGCTTAGTGAGATTAGTCAGTCACAAAAGTGAAAAGTCGGATGCTTTCCCTAATATGCGGAAGCTAAGGAGAATAGGGCATAGGAGGGACGCCAAAGATGGAGAAAACCCCAGATGAGTAAAGAAGGCAACCTAATTGAGGAAGATGGGAGGGGGGAAGAGGGAAACACACTAATGCTCAGGATGTACATACACAGATATATCAAAGTCAACTACTAGGCTTAGCAGGAGAAGGAGGGAAGGTGGAGGGAATGGGGGTGGGAATTGGGGAGGGCTAATTGACCGATGTGTGCATGTATACTTCTATCACCCTGAAAACCATCAAGATGCATGATTACAATGCACCAATAAAAAAAGAGGACTGTGGTTTCTGTGGCAACTACTCTACTGTTATAGCCCCCAAACAGTCACATACCAAAAAATAAACAAATGTGTATGGCTGGGTTCCAATAAAACTTTATTAACAAAAACAGGCACAATCCATTCAACAGACAAGGTGTTGCATTCAACCCACCATCGGCCATTGGTCCTGGGCCCCACAGCTGCTGCCCACACGCACATCAGTATCACTGACACCACCACCGGGCTTAATTCCAAAACCTAGACCAGAAACCTCAGTGCAATACACCCCAAAACACTTCCTCAGTCTTTGCCCCCCAAACCTGAGCCACATACTAAATTTTCCAACAAACCCTCCAGCTACAATCACTGAGTCCTGGAAACAGTAGGAAGACACCAAAATGTGTCCTCGGCTCTGATCGCCACGTATCTTAAACTACAAGCTACTGCCATGCCTGTGACCAAGCCCTGAGGTGCCCCACTCTGCACTGCCCAGAGCCCCAGGAAACACACTGCCAATGCCGGTGCCACAGGCCCTCCCAACTACCCAGACCTACTCCCAACTACTGTGATCACAGATGTGTACCACTACACCCAGCTTCTCCTTTCAAAACTTTAAAAGGTAAGCTGGGTGTGGTGGTGCCCACCTTTGTAATAGCAGTACTTGGGAGGGTGAGATGGGCAGATCACAGGTTTGAGGCCAGACTTGGCAATTTAGTGAGACCCTGGGCAACTCAGCAAGGCCCTGCTTCAAAATTTTAAAAAAGGGTTAGCTTGAAGGTAGAATGAAGGTGTAGTTTGAAGGTAGAATGAACCTGGTTCAATCCCGAATACCAAAAATTAAAAATAAATAAAAGGCATAAGCTTTTCTAAAGCAATAAATATAACGTGTGTGTGTGTCTGTGCATGCACTCACTCACTCTGTCCTTTTAAGATAAGTAAATTTGGGGGGAAAAGACAGCAGTAATGTTTTCAGAGGAAAAAGCATGGGAGGACAAAGCAAGCAAGATGTTATCGGCAAGCCAAGAAGAGAAGCCTCAGAAGAAACCAAATCTGCTGGCATGTTGATTGTAGACTTCCGGCCTATGAGAAAATATTTTTTGTTATTTAAGTCACTCAGTCTGTGGCATTGTTATAGTAGTCCTAGCAAACTAACACACATGCTATATTTTTACTGACTCAAACTGTGGGAAATCATTTAGTGTTTGGTTTGCCACACTCACCTTGTGTGGTAAAATTTGTTAACCACATCAGTGTTGGTATTAAAAAACACAACTTGAATGTACCTTAAAATGTGAACAGTTTAGTACATTCATTATAGAACATCCACTTGAAGAGTATGTAACCACAGAAAAGTTCATAGTTGAGACATCAGAATAAGGAAAATTATTTAAAAATATAACAGCTTTATTGAGATAAAATTCACATACCATAAAATTCACCCATTTACACTGTACAAATCAATGGTTATTTGCAACCATTACCAGAATCAATTTTAGAATATTTCCATCATTTGAAAAGAAATCCTATACCCATTAGCAGTGTTTATTTCCTCTAAAAAATAATCTCCCCTAGGCTCTTGGCAATCACTAATCTACTTTCTCTTTATATTTGCTTATTCTGGACATTTCATATTAATACAACCAAACACTATGTGGTTTTTGGTGACTTTCATTCAGCACGTTTTCAAGGTTCATTCACGTTATAGTATACATCAGTTCATAATTCCCTTAATATTACCAAGTAATGCTCAATTACATGAATATATTGATCCTTCATTAAGTTGACATTTAGGTTGCTTTCAGTTTGTGGCTATTATAAATTAATGTTATCACAAGCATTTTTCCCTCTCCCATGGTATTGGGGATTGAACCCAGGGGCACTCTACCACTGAACTACATCCCCAGCTCTTTTTTATTTTTAAAGAGTCTCACTCAGTTGCTCAGGCTGCCCTGGAATGTGAATTCCTCCTGCCTCAGCCTCTCAAATAGCTGGGATTATTTATAGGTGTGAGCCACTGTGCCAGGCATCATAAGCATTCTTGAACAAGTTGTTATATAGATATATGTTCTCATTTCTCTTGGTTATATACCTAGGAGTGGAATTCTGAGCCATATGGTAATTCCATGTTTAACCTTGGAAAAATTGCCAGATTATTTTTCAAGTTGTTACATATTTTACATTCCAACCAGTAGTTTGCCAGGGTCCCAATTTCTCCACAATCTCAACAATTCTCCCACACTAACTGGGTGTTCTACAATTCACTTCTGATACTAAGTACAGACTCCACAAGTTAAGGGGCTCAGTCTCACAAGACTGCCTCCACTTCAGATGCCAATCACAAGTCTCAGGCCAGCCACTTGTACTTCTAACCTACCTACTAGTTATAAATCTGCCTGTGGCCCTCTCCTCACATTCAATAATTCACTAGACTGGCTCACAAAACTCAGGAAAATAGTTTTATATTTACAGGATTATCATAAGGATACAAATGAATAGCCAGACAGAAAGGTACATGTTGAGAGCTGTCTTAGAACCACACACTGAGATTGACATCTTGGGCTGGCTCAAGCTAAGTACATAGTACTCGCTGGGTGGGATTTGTCTGCAAGCAGACAAATTCCAAGGGACCTGATGGAATCTATAAGAGTGTGGTCTTTGAGAGCTTCTCCTTCCAGTAATGTTTAACCATTCCTTCCTCTAAGTTTGTCACATAACTGCCTTGCTGTCTTTCCTTATCTTAACCCATAACAATTTTCTGGCTTCTGTGTTTAATCATCTTTTATGATGCCTTGTTTAAACTTTCTATAAAAGCAAATCACTGGCTGCAGGAGAAAAGGAGAATTGCCTGGCTCCTCCCCAACCGCCCCAATTATTAAATATAATTTTCTCCAAATTATCGTATCTGACTCCAAGTCATTTCATGCAAGAGACTTATCAGCAGCAGCCTAGAGCAGGAGCCTTCCATGGAAAGACTATGGAACAAGTAACATCTGCTACAGGTACACAAGACAAATTGTGGAAGGTCCCAGAGCTCAGAAGTCTGTCTTCATAGAGTTGGGGTATAAAAGCCTGACAACACAGATATTTCCACCAATTAGAAGCTCTATAAATCTTACTGTTCAGTTCAATCTCTAGACCTCTCCCCTCCAGGATTCTACCCTGTGATCACTTGATAATTATGGTGACCAGCCGACACCATCTGTCACCTCATTAGGATCCCATATCACACATTAGGTGCTATTAAAAGGACCTCTATAAATAACAAGACATTCCTATTACTTATGAAGTTCCAGGGTTTTAGCTCTGTGCTAGTAAACAGGGACAATGATCAAATATAGTTGTACCATAATTATATGTAACAATAAAAACCAATGATGGAGAGCACACTACTTTTTCAAATTAGAGAATTGGGGCTGAGAGTACAGCTCAGTGGTAGAGCACTTTCCAGCATGCTTGAAGGCCCTGGTTCAATCCCCAGCAATGCAAAAAAAATAATAATAATAATAAAAAATAAAAACAAGAACTCATTAGTATGGCAACTAGAAATGAGAGTTAAGGTAACCTGTCTGGAAATGTGCATCAAGTATATCATCTGATATGTAATAAGGTTAGACTTTTGGCAAGAAGCGCTCAAACGTTCACCATTTTCTTTGGATTTCATTCTTCCATGAGCTGATATTTTTCTAAAGGTGTTCCATGTTTAGCATGTTCAGAACAATTTTCCTATTCAATTTTCTGAGAAATGGTGAGGCAGAACACATTACTGAAATCTTGCCACATGTATTTGTCATAAAGTTATTCTCCAAGCCGGGCGTGGTGGCACACGCTTGTAATCCCAGTACTTTGGGAGGTGGAAACCAGAGGATCCGGGTTCGCAACCAGCCTCAGCTCACTCTCTCTCTCTCTCTCTCTCTCTATCTACTTAGTGAGGCCCTCCGCAACTTCGTGAGACCCGGTTTCAAAATAAAGTATAAAAAAATAGGGCCGGGGGTGTAGCGCGGAGGTAGAATGCCCCTGGGTTCAATCCCCGGTACCACAAAAAAAATAAATAAATAAAAATAAAAAAATAAAGTTATTCTCCAGTGTAAACTCTGACACTGAGGTCTTGTTGCTGGGTAAACCCTTTGTACAGTAAAAGTCACTGTATTTCTATCAACAATGAAATCACAATCTATAATGAACTGTAATAATAAAGCTTATCTTCTCACAGAAAGTTTTCCTAGTCTCTGCATTCACAGGATTTGTCTCACCGTACATTTTCAAACATGAGCTAGAAACTTTTGCTCAGGGCATCTCTACATTGAAGATATCAGAGTTTATCCAACATATTTTCATTGACAGAAAATGTAAGGTAAAGAGGCCGGGCGTGGTGGCGCATGCTTGTAATCCCAGTACTTGGGAGGCCGAGATCGGAGGATCCGGGTTCGCGGCCAGCCTCAGCTACTTAGTGAGGCCCTCCGCAATTTAGTGAGACCCGGTTTCAAAAAAGTATAAAAAATAGGGCCAGGGTTGTAGCTCGGAGGTAGAACACCCCTGGATTCAATCCCCTGTACTGCAAAAAAAAAAAAAGAAAAAAGAAAATGCGAGGTAAAGGATCACCAAAGGCACTACCATATCTACTATAAACATGTTTATTTCCTGGGCAAATTCTTTAATCTCCTCAGGGCACACATCTGACAACTGGCACGACTACACTCCAATCTGCTAGAAACACACTGATGTTCAATGAAGTCAGAGTTGCCAGAGAAGATATTTCCAGTCTGCACAAACAGGTATTGTTCTGCACGAGTTCACTTCTACGTGATAAGCTGTGACTCTCTGTTAAAGGAATTTTCAACTTGACTAAATCTACCCATTTCTCTTATGTGCATTTTCTTATGTTTAACAAGGTTTGACAAATGGGAGAATGCTTTCTCACAGTCACTGCATCCATAGGGTCTCTCTCCGGTATGAATTCTTTGATGTACATTGAGCACTGATTTTGTGGTGAAGGCTTTTCCACATATGTTGCACTCATACGGCTTCTCTCCTGTGTGAATTCTCTGATGGGTAATGAGACCGTATTTGTGCGAATAGGATTTCCCACACTCAGTACATACAAAGGGAGTGTTTCCTGTATGACATCTCTCGTGTTGTATTAGGCATATCTTCTGGCTGAAGGCTTTACCACACTCATTGCATTCATAGGGCTTCTCTCCTGTGTGAGTTCGCTGGTGTATAATGAGAGTGCGCTTCGTGGTGAAGGCTTTTCCACATTCGTTGCATAGATAAGACTTCTCCCCTGTATGAGTTCGTTGATGTATAATGAGAGTACGCTTCACAGTGAAGCCTTTTCCACATTCACTGCATATATACGACTTTTCCCCGGTATGAGATCGCTGATGTACAATGAGATTGCTCTTCACGGTAAAGCCTTTTCCACATTCATCACAAACATAGGGTTTTTCTCCAGTGTGAGTTCGCTGATGTACAACAAGATAGCGCTTCATGGTGAAGCCTTTTCCACATTCACTGCATATATAGGGTTTCTCCCCTGTGAGTTCGCTGATGTACGATAAGATTGCTCTTCACAGTGAAGCCTTTTCCACATTCACTGCATACATAAGGTTTCTCTCCACTGTGAGTTCGCTGATGAGCAATTAGATAGCGCTTCATTGTAAAGCCCTTTCCACATTCACCACAAATATAGGATTTCTCTCGTGCCTGGGTTTGCTGATTTACAATGAGTCTGCTCTTTACAGTAGGGCCTTTTCTATACTCACGGAGTATACAGGGTTTGTCTCCTGTGTGAGTTTTCTGATGCTTAGTGATCATAACACTTCTGAATGACTTTTCACATTGATTACTTTGAGGTGTCTCTCCTGTATGAATGTTCTGATGGTAAATGAGCTGAGACTTTCTGATGAAGGTTTTCTCACCTTCAATGTATGAATGGGGTTTCTCAATTTTATGAGTCTTCTGATGCTTGAGGATTTGGAATTTAGTACCTGTGTATTTTGCACTTTCAGGGAATTTAATTTCAGTATACATTTTCTCATCTTTACCATGTAGGAGGGTTTTCCCACCTCCATTAAACCCAACAGGATTATTTACTTCATGTCTTCTCTTCTGGTTAACTAAATTTAATCTTGATCTCAAAGTTCTTCCATACAAATCAAACTTGTCATGGTTTTGCATTAGAAGAAAATGTGTTTTGCTCAAATCAACAATATTTCTAAATGCATTATGTTCACTGCATTGGTGTATGCTCTTCAGAAATCTTTGGTTTCGAGAGTACTCTTGCAGGTAACCATCAACTTTCCTGATTCCTATGAAAGGATACAATAAATTCTCCCATGAGAATGGTATAGAATAAAAACATTTAGAAGGTGATTTTGTGGGGGCTAGCACTTTATTGTCAACCAAATGGTACCACTATAAAGTCGCAAGATGAAATAAACAAGGACTCTATTCAAGAAGAGAGAAGGGATTCATTTAAAACTAAACACCTAAAAAAGCGATTTCAAATGGGAAGATGAGTATGTGGAGGAGCTGTTTAGGTATTCTCTGATGCTTTACAGCAGTGATACCATCCCTTAATGACTCAAATAGCCACTCCCCTTGCTGCTTCTCACTAATGGCTATGGTCTGAATGTGTTCCCCCAAGAAGCATGTGTTGGAAACTTAATCTCCAATGCAACAGCATTAAGAGGTGGAACCTTTGAGAGGTAATAAGGCCACAAGGGCTCAGCCCTCATGAATGGATTAATGCTGATATAAAAAATGCTTGAAGCCAGATGTGGTAGCACAGCCTATAATCCCAACAACCCGAGAGGCTGAGGCAGGAGGATCACAAGTTCTAGACCAGCCTGGACAACTTAGTGAGATCCTGTCTCAAAATAAAACAAGTAAAAGGGTTGGGGTGTAGCTCAGTGGTAGATTACCCCTGGGTTCAATCCCCAGTACCATCAAAGAACAAACAAACAAAAAAAGAGCTTGCGAGCTTGAGGCTGCAAGTTCGACTCTGTCTCCCCTGCATGCTCTCTTGCTCTTCGACCTTCTAACACTGGATGAAGTGTCAGGAAGGCTCTCGCCAAATGTGGGCCCTTGATCTTGAACTTCCCAGCCTCCAGAACTGTAAAAAATATATCTCTTTTCTTTATAAATTACCCAATCTAAAGTATTCTACTATAACAACACAAAAGGAACTAAGAAATGCACTTACCTGGATAGGTTCTATTCTGGATTTTATCTTTTATTATCCATAGTTCTTTTCCTTGCTCCAACTTGGAGAGTGCATGTGGTTTGGCAGCTTGAAACCCTGTCTGTGAGAAAATATGGATGACTAAACACACTGAACTGGGATACATTACGTCAAATGGGAAAATATTACATCTGAGGGACAAAATAATTTTTCATATGCAGAGAAAATATTTTTTCAGAATAGGGGAGGCCATGCCATTTTGTTTGGGGCCAGAAGGGAATTGAAAATCTAACACTTCAGAATACTGTACTAAGCTGAGCATGGTGGCACACGCCTGTTATCCCAGTACTTGGGAGGCTGAGACAGGAGGATCGCAGGTTCATGGACAGCCTCAGCAAGTAGTGAGACTCTCATCAACCTGGCGAGACTTTGTTTCCAAATAAAAAATAAAAAATCAGACTGGGAGGTAGCTCGAAGGTAGACTGCCTCTGGGTTTAATCCCCAGTGTCACATACACACAAAAAAATACTGTAGTGACTACAAAGCTTTCATCAGGTGACAAAGGAAAGTGTCTAGGCACTCTCTAAGTGACATGGGAGAGCTATCCTTACCCAGTGAAACCAAATTATTATAATTTTCCAACATCACGTCCTGGTACAGGTCCTTCTGAACTGGGTCAAGGAGCTGCCACTCCTCACAGGTGAACTCTACAGCCACATCTTCCAACGTCAGCAATTCCTGTAATAACAAAGTTCTGTTTAATGTGATGCAAATTCATATTATTTATAAAGAAGAAGTTTGACCTATAGCCTTCTATATACCCTTCTCAAATGTATTTTGGTAAGAGCAAAATCTTATCTTCCTATCCAAACATTTTAGCACCTTTTTCTAAATACTAAACATATGCAAATGACATCAGGACAACTAAAATATTTCTACATTACTGCAGACTTTATGTCAACAGAAGAATCAATCATAGACTCCACATTCTGAATTTATAAGATAGTGCTTTTAAATAAATGTGAGGGGCCAGGCATGGTGGCGTATGCTTGTAATCCCAATACTTGGGAGGCTGAAACAGGAGAATCGCAGGTTCACAGCCAGCCTCAGCTACCTAGTGAGGCCCTCCGCAACTTAAGTGAGACCCTGTTTCAAAATAAAGAATAAAAAATAGGGCTGGAGTATAGCTCAGGGGTAGAATGCCCCAGGTTCAATCCCCAGTACCACAAAAAAATAAAAACAAAAAATAAGCAAATAAATGTGAAAGAATGAAAGAAATTATACAAGATACATCTAAAGTACAAAAGACCATCAAAATTGATTAGAAAGATGAGTTAAAGAAGGCCACAGGTAAGAATACTGTCCACTTATCAACTCTGAAATCCCTTCGAAGAAATCTCCTAAGACTTAAATGACAAATTTCATCACTGAGGAACTGGTCTGCTTTCTCCGCCATCTTAGAGCACACAATGAGATTATCATCTTGGATGGACCCAGTTTGAATACACGGTCTTTGGCTGGGCGGGATTTGTCCGCAAGTGGACACATTCCAAGGGACTTGTTGTAACCTTTAAGGTACAGTCTTTGATGTCCTTTCAACCCAGTAATATTTAATCCCTCCTTCCTCCAAGTTTGTCACGTCTGCCTCATTGACTTTATCGTATTGTTAACTTCTGTGTTTGATTAATTTTTATGATGCCTTGTTTAAAGTTTCTATAAAAAGTAATACTGGCTGTAACAAACCAGGAGAATCGTCAGCTATCTCCTCCCCAACCCCCCAATAATTAAATATAATTTTCTCCAAATTATTGTATCAGACTTCAGGTCGTTGTCATGCGAGACAGACTAACAGGAAGCTGTTTAGAGCAGCAACCTTTCATGGCAGGAACCATGGAATAATTTTCGGGGAGCTGCACAAAGCAGCAACTTTTCTGGCGGGACTATGGAGCAAGCAGCATCCTCTAGAGCCTGCAATATCTAACAATCAATGCATACTATGTAGCCTTTTGTGTTTCTCTGCTTGTGATGGCTGTCAGAGATATTAAATGCAAGGTGACACCTAATGTAGCCTGCAGAATCTACCACAGTCACATATTATGTTCCAATATTAGTCATTTAGTAGTATTGCTATAAATAATATATCCCTAATCCAACTTTGCCCAGATTTTGAAATTAGATTCTGAGTTAATTTCTCCCTAAAACAAAATCATCCAATTTATAACTATTTTAATTGAGTTGGTTTTTTTCAGACCTTCACAAGTCTATAAGAAAACAAAGGAAGAATATAACAAATCAAAAATCACCTGAGGTGCAATCATTCTCTTCTGTACCCAGGAAACAGTGGGTAACATGGATCTTCCACATCTGCCACGGAATTCTTTTTAATCAGAAATCTTGGTATCTAGTTAAAATTATCCTCAGAAATGATAATATTTAAGACCAGGAACTTCCTCTGTCTTCATTCTTTTTCTTGATGTTTCTTGCTACTGGGGAGCCAGGACCTGTGAGTAAAGAACAAATTGACTTTAGGTGTATATTCACTCTAGGTCCAAATGTTGTCAATGTTGCTATGCATTTGCCATAAATGAAGGACCCCACCTTTTCCTTTATTTGGTACCTTAGAGGATTTCATACCTACCCTGGGGAAATAAAACAAGGTTCTAATGTGTGAAAGGTATGCCTTTCTTTTGTGAATTGCAAACTTTTGGGAGCCATCTCAGCCCCACATGCTAAGGTAACCATCTCGGACTGGCTCTGCTATGTACACAGTACATGCTGAGTGGAAATTGTCCGCAAGCAGACAAGCTTCCTTGGACCAGATGGGACCATTAAGCAAGGTGGATTTTGATGACCTCCTATTCTCCCAGAAATGTTTACCTTGCCCCTCCCTAAACCTAGCTCATGACTGACTCTCCCTAAACCTAGCCCATGACTGTCTTTCCCTAAACTTAACTCGTGACTGCCCTGCCATTTAATCATTTTTAGAAATGCTTTGTCTAAACTCTCAATAAAAAAGGACACTTGTGGAAGAAGCAGAGGCTCTTTTGGCCTCTCTCCCCAACCGCTCCATATCTCTAATAATTATAATAATAATAATTTTCTCTAAAAATAATCATTTTGACTCCAAGTCATGTCATGTGAGACTTCTAATCAGCGGCAGCTTTCCGCAGCAGCTTTCCACGGCAAGAATGCAGAACAAGTAGTGTCCACTACAGGAAGCTGGAGAGACTGTTAAGGTGGAGGTGAAAAGCACAACCAGCAACAGCACATGCCTTAGAGCAGGCAAATTCTCAGGCAGATCAATTTTAGAAAGAGAACATATGGAATATTCCAAGGGTCTGGCTATTATGTCTTTATTCCAAGGATCTGGCTATTATGTCTTTAAGTATCTGTGCCTATGTATCACTTTAAAAGGCTTTGTTTGCTCCATAGGTACACATACTCAGATTGAAGGACTGTCTTATTTCACATTGTGCAATAATGTAATAACCTTATCCAAGAGAGGTCTGGCCCTCAGTTCCTATAATATAATCTTCAGCTCTTGGAATGTCCCACATGATTACACCTGATAAGCATCTTTGCTTATCTGGGCAGTTTGTGCCATGCCAGACTATTTATGTTAATAATGTGATTTATGGTGGGAGTCTTAGACTATGTGCTATCAGAGGGACTTCTGGAGGGGCTGAAAACTAAGATCAGCCATGTAGATAGTCAATCATGTCTAGGTTAACTGAGCACCAGTTAAAAACTCTGGACATGAAGGCTTAGCTGAGTTTCCCTGGTTGGCAATAATGATATAAAAGTATATATATGAGGAAGACATGACAATTATAAATCTACACACCTAAAATCTCAAATCACTCTTCTAACTTTACAAATTGAGAAACTAAAAAAGAACAAGTTAAACCCAAACCAAGCAGAGTGAAGAAAATAATAAAGAGAAAGAGAAAAGTGGAAATCAATGAAATAAAAAACTGAAAAAAATTAAAAAAATAAAATCAGTGAACCAAAAGATGATTATTTGAAAAAAATCAACAAAATTGATACATGACTAGGCTAAGAAAAAAGAAAACACAGATTACCTAGATCAGTGATAGAATGCTTGTCTAGCATGTGCAAGGCCCTTGCTTTGATCCTCAGCACTGTTAAAAAAAAAAGAAATGAAAGATGTGACATCATTGCTGATCCTACAGAAATTAAAAGGCTTACAAGGGAATTTCATGAATAACTTTATGCCACAGATAAATATATCACTACATAAAATTTTTCTAGGTATTTGCCCATTGAATTGGTATTTGTCTAAAGAGAAATGACAGAAGAAGAGTTTAAAGAAAGTCTGAATGGATATATTACAAC
>PVJS01002150.1:0-45000 GCA_004027185.1 Glis glis | reverse complement strand
CTTATGCAGGCGTAAGAGGTGTAATTGTAGCAAATTAAGGTAGATATTCCATTTTTGGCAGCCTAGATCCGATTTAAATTTCTCATTCTCTTTGATAACAGTTCATTCCAGTTCTAAAAGTTTATTTGGTAAATACATGTATTTGAAATTTTTGAGAGAATACATTGTTGGTGTTTGACTCTTAGGTGCAATTATGGTGACAAAATTTCATTTTGCTTTTACAAATTTCTATATAAAAATTTTTGCTTAATTCCTTAGAGTATTATGTGCCCTCCAGGATTAAATTATAGATCAGAAAGTTCTTTTTAGAAATGAAGAGTCCTAGCTGGGCGTGGTGACGCACCCTCGTAATACCTGTACTTGGGAGGCGGAGACAAGAGGATCACAGGTTCACTGCCAGCTTCAGCAATTTAGCGAGGCCCTCCACAATTTAGTGGGACCCTGTTTCAAAATAAAAAAGGGCTGGGGGTGTAGCTTGGAGGTAGAATGCCCCTGAATTCAATTCCCAGTACCAAGAAAGAAAGAAAAGGAAAGAAGGCAGGCAGAAAGGCAGAGCCCTGGGCACCAGTGTCAGAAGTTCTAGCTTAGGAAACTTGGAGTCAGCAGTTTGCCTTTTTTAACAAAACAAGCTTCTCTGAAAATTCTAAGGCAAGCAGCCCAGAGAAAACACTTAGAAACAGCCTTGTAGTGTTCTAGACTTACAATATATTTCCCCTCACACAATATATAGACTTATATTTCCCCTCAAAATTACATCTGCCCTGAAAAGTCTTCCCTGAAACTCATACTAAAATAGCTCTTTGATTACAATCTGAGAACTTACTAGACTCTATACTTCTTCCTAGCCCTTATCAGAATTGAATTCTATTTTGTATTTATTTTGCGCAGCCTCCTTTATGCTCCATCAGGCCATCACTTCACCTGCTTTGTTCATTGATGCGTTCCCAGTGTCTACAACAGTTCCTGGCATCGTATAGCTCAAAAAAGTATTTTTGTGTGGTAATAGGGATTAGAACCCAGGGGCATTCTACTTCTGAGCTACACCCCCAGCCCTTTTTATTTTTTGTTTTGAAACAGGGTCTTATTATGTTGCCAAGGGCTTCTCTAAGTTGCTGAGGCTGGCCTTGAACCTGAGATCCTCCTGTCTCAACCTCCCAAGTACTGGGATTACAGGTGTGTACCACCATGCCCGGCTCAAAAGTTTTTTTTTTTTTTTAACGATGAGTTACTCAATATGGAGTTGGGGTTGAATTCTGCCACAGCATTACATGACAAAGGTCTGTTTTTCTTTCATTCTTTTTTTTTTTTTTGAGATGTACTAGGGATGGAACCTGGGACAATTTACCACTGAACTGCACCCCATCCCTTTTGTGTGTGTGTTACCAGGGATGGGACCTGGGGGAATTCTATCTTGGGGCTAAAACCCCAGCTCTACTTTATTTTTGAAATAGTGTCTAAGTACCTGAGGCTGGCCTCAAACCTGCAATCTTCCTATCTCAGTTTCCCAAGTACTAGGATTACAAGCATGCACCACCACACCCAGCTCCATTTCTTTTGGTATAAGAGAACTCACCATTTATAAACTGGATTAAATAAACTTAATAAAGTAAATAACTCTGGATAGAGAAAACAAGAGCCTTGTTCCTAGGAAAACTAAGGATTTTTTAATTTATTATTTTTGCCAACAGACCTGTTCCAAAAGGCAATTCTGGTAAAAAAGAAATAACGGAAGGGAACGTAACATCAAGAATGAAGAAAAAGCAAAGCAAAGGACAACTACATCATCAAAAATAGGCTATGCTTTTGAATTTTAAGTTTTGTTGACTGAAAGCAAAAATTACAATTTTATCTTATATGATTCTCAGTGGATATAGAGGTGTTGAACATCATTTGCTTTAAGGGAAATGTAAGTTGAGACTGTGATTAAATATCACCCTACACACCCAATAAGAAGACTAAATACTGACAGTACCAAGTTCTAGAAAGGACATGCAGCAGATGGAATGCTCATGTGTTACTGATGGGAATATAAATCAGTACAGCTGCTGTGGAAGTTTGGCAGTTTCTTATAAAATTAAACACAAACTTAGCATATGAGCCAGCAGTTGTGCTCTTGGGTGTTTATCCTGGGGGGGGGGAACCTTAATGTTCACACAAAATTAGGCACACAAATGTTCATAGCCTCTTTATTTACAACAAAACGCTGAAATTTCAAATGTCCATCAATAGCAAAGAGAGAAACAAACCATGGTATCCATACAAAATACTACTCAGTAACAACAACAAAAAAATTAAACTATACCCAACAACTTGGATCATCTTTTTTACTTCTTGTGGTACTGGGAATGGAACCCAGGGACATTCTAGCTCAGCTCAGCCCTCCCCCTTTTAAAACAGGGTCTCGCTATGTTGCTGAGTCTGGCTTTGAACCTGTGATCCTTGTGTCTCAGCCTCCCAAGTACTAAAATTACTGCTGGATAGATCTTAAAAGATAATTTGCTGAGTGAATAGCTTATTGCCAAGATTAGATACCTTATGATTCCAATCTAATAGCATTCTTGAAGTGACAAAAATCAATGACAGTACCAATCAGTGGTCACCAAGGGTTTGGGTTGAGGGTATGACTATAAAGGGCACCAGTAGGATGTTTCCTTGTATTGGCACAACAGTTCTATATCCTAATTGTGGTGAGATTTACACATCTCCACATTATAAAATTTCTTAGAACTCTACATACAACACAAAACACACCAATTAGTATATGCAAAAACAAGTCCAAATAAGGTCTGTAGTTTAAAACTAACTATAAGCAGGGCGTGGTGATGCATGCCTGTAATCCCAGTACTTAGGAGGCTAAGACAAGAGAACTGTAGATTCAAGGCCAGTCCTAGCAGCTTAGTAAAACTCTCAGCAACCTAGTGAGACCCTGTTTCAAAGCCAAAAACAAAAAGGGCTGGGGGTATAGCTCAGAGGTAGAATATCCTGGGATCAATTCCCAGTACCACACAGAGAAAACTAACTAGAGCTGGCTGTGGTGGCACACCCAGTACTCAGGAGGCTGAGACAGGATTGCAGGTTTGAGGCCAGCCTCAGCAACGTAGGGAGACCCTCAGTAACTTAGCAAGACTGTTTCAAGAAAAAAAAATATTTTTGGTACTGGGGATTGAACCCAGAGGCATTCTACCTCTAAACTACACCTCCAGTCCAATTCTATTATTTGGAAACAGGGTCTCACTAGGTTGCTGAAAGCCTCGCTAAGTTGCCAAGGTTGGCTTTGAACCTGCGATCCTCTTGTCTCAGCCTCCCAAGTACTGGGATTACAAGCGTGTGCCACCACGCCCGGCTTCAAGAAAATTTAAAAAATAAAAAGGGCTGGGGGTGTATCTCAGAGATAGAATGCCCCTAGGTTCAATAGCCAGTACCAAAACAAACAAAACTAATTGTACAGGCTGGAGATGTAGCTCAGTGGTAGAGCACATGCTTAGCATGCACAAGACCCTGCATTCAATGCCTAGCAAACTAATTGTATTAACGTCATTTTAACTGGTTTTGACTATGTATTAGGGTTAAGATAATATCACTAAACAAACTGGATGAAGGATACTCCGGAACATATGTTTTGTAATTTCTTATTAATCTAAAAATTATTTCAGAACAAAATTTAGTAAAGTCACATTTAAGGTATTTTTTATAAACTACTTAATGTTACTTATAAACTTGGATAAACAGAAATATGCTGAAATATACTTATGAAATTAATATATGCCTTTTGAGATCGGTAGACAAATTTAAAACCAAAGAACCGCAAGAGCTAATCATCTAATGATACAAGATAAGCAGAGAACACCTGCATTATATATAATATTAAAATTTAAACATTGAGAATAGCCCACTTTAAAATTATGGAATCATTCAGAATGTTCCTGTCCCAAAATGGATCATGTATGTGATGACTTTAGACTTCTGATAGAAAGCCCTCCTCTAACATACATCATTTTCATGAGGCTTCTCTACTTCACAAATTTTCTGACACTCCACATTTATGTTCAAAAAGTTTTCTGTATGCATTAATGATAAATGAAGAGGTAGAATAGATCACTAAAACCCTGTCATATTCATTGCCATCTGAAATTCTTTTCTCCAGTGTGAAATATCTAATGACCATTAAGGTTTTATTTCTAGGCAAAGGCTTTCCTGTGAGCGTTATGTTGCTGTTATGCATGAGCTCACTGATGGAGCTATTTTGATTACCAATTAGAGTCTTTCTTCCCATAGACAGCTTTCCTAGTCTCATTTATATTTATGTCAATATATACATACTTTGGGGGAGCTTACTGGGGGGTGAACCCAGGGACTTTCTACCTCTGAGATATACCCCCCAGCCCTATTTTATTTTTTATTTTGAAACAGGGTCTCACTAAGTTGCTGAGGCTGGCCTCAAACCTGGAATCCTCCCACCTCAGCCTCCCAAGTACTGGGAGCGCCCGACTCCATATGTATTTTTCAAGAAATATCATTACTTTGAAAATTTCCAAGACTTTTCTGCCTTGAATGTGTCAGTGGTAGAGCTCATGCTTAGCTCTGTTTCACATACAATGTGAAGTAATTACTAAAGGCACAAGTATATTCTCTATATTCATTAATTTTCACTCTTCTGCAAATTCCATAATCTCCCAAGGGTAAAAATCTGTTAACAGGCTGCTCTATGCTAACTATTCGTATATGCTAGGATCACACTGATATTAAGAGTTCAAAGTAGTAATATAGTTTGCCCCCCTGAATGGCTTTGCTTTTATGTAGTAAATTCAGATTCTGTGCAAAGGATTATGTACCCTGACTTAGACATTACTGTTTTGTGTGTGGTCATATTTTCAATGAAGCCTGACAAATCAGAGGAAGGTTCCCTCAACTGCTGAATCCATACAGTCTCCTTTCTCTATGAGTTCTTTGATGTACATTGGGTATGTCAAAGAATTCAGACTAAATTCATGAAGATTTTCCCATGTTGTGTTGTGTGTCTCCTGTGTAAATTTCCTAGTGAATAATGACACTGACAGTGTAAGAGTATGGTTTTCCACACAGTACACACAGAGGATATCTATCCTATGTGAAATCTCTGGTGTTGCACAAATCATATTTTCTTCCTGAAGGCATGACCATGTTCATTGTATTGTTAGGGTTTGTTTCCATTATGCATTCGCTGATGTACAATGAGATTTCTCTTTGAGGAGAAGCCTTTTCGACATTCACTGCATATAAAGGGTTTCTCTCCTGTATGAGTTCGCTGATGAACAATTAGGCGGCTTTTCACAGTGAAGCCTTTACCACATTCATTGCATGCATATGGTTTCTCTCCAGTATGAACTTCCTTATGTAAAATGAGCTCAGTTTCCATAGCAAAGCCTTTTCCACATTCACCACATATATAGGATTTCTCTTCTTTGTGAATTTGCTGATGTATGATGAGATAGCGTTTCATGGTGAAACCTTTTCCACATTCACTGCACATAAAGGGTTTCTCACCAGTATGAGTTCGTTGATGTACAACAAGATTGCTCTTAAAGGCAAAACCTTTTCCACATTCATTGCATATATAGGGTTTCTCTCCAGTGTGAGTACGCTGATGTAGCATCAGTCCACTATTCACTATGAAACCTTTCCCACATTCACTGCATTTGTAAGGTTTCTCTCCAGTATGAGTTCGCTGATGTACGATCAGCCGATTCTTCAAGGGGAAGCCTTTCCCACATTCACTGCAGATGTAGGGTTTCTCTCCAGTATGAGTTCGCTGATGTATAATGAGCATGCTCTTCACAGTGAAGCCTTTTCCACATTCATTACATGGATATGACTTTTCTACTGTATGATTTCTCTGATGTACAATGAGATTACTCTTCCTAGGAAATCCTTTTCCACATTCATTACATACAAAGGGTTTCTCTCCTGTGTGAGTTCGCTGATGTTCGATTAGACGACTCTTCCTGATGAAGCCTTTCCCACATTCATTACATTTATATGGTTTTTCTCCTGAATGATTTCGTTGATGTATGATGACATAGTGCTTTGTGGTGAAGCCTTTCCCACATTCGCTGCAGATATAGGGCTTCTCTCCTGTATGAGTTCGCTGATGTATGATGAGCATGCTTTTTGAAGTGAAGCCTTTTCCACACTCACTACATACATATGACTTCTCTTCAGTATGATTCCGCTGATGTACGATGAGATTACGCTTGCCAGGGAAGCCTTTTCCACATTCATTACACACATAAGGTTTCTCTCCGGTGTGAATTCGCTGATGTTCGATCAGACGGCTCTTCATGGTGAAGACTTTTCCACATTCACTGCATATAAAGGATTTCTCTTTTTTATGAATTCTCTGATGTTCATTGAGCCTGGACTTTCTGGAAAATACTTTTGTACACATATTGCATCCATAAGGTTTCTCTCCTGTATGAACTCTCTCATGATCAGTGAGCTGAGATTTCTTCGCAAAGGCTTTCCCACATTCGCTGCATACATGTGTTTTTTCTATTTCTTGAGTTCTCTGATGCTTAATGACTTGGGCCTTACTGCTAAATTCACTTACAGGGAATTGAACTGTAGAATGGAATGCCTCACATTTACCTTTCAGAAATGATCTTGCATCTTCCTTGAATTTGGTAGAACTCTTAATTTCTTGGCTTTTGTCCTGGCTGACTAAACTTGATTTCAAAGTTCTTACATATAACCCAAACCTATCATGATTTTCCTTAAAAGGAAACTGACTTTTGCTTTGAAGAACAGTATTTCCACATGCATTATGTTCATGATATCGTTCTGTACTCTCCAGTATTCTTTGATTTTCCAAGTAACCCTGAAGATCATTATCAAACTTGCCATTTTCTAGGAAAGAAAAGAGAACAATGAATCCTTTCAAAACTTGTACAGAATAAAACTTTTTTAAAAATTACTCATTTTAAAAAAAAATAGCTTTGGACTGAGATGTAGCTCAGTGGTATGGTGCTTGCCTATCATGAGAGGGGACCTGGATTTGATCCCCAGCATTAAAAGGGGGAGGAAAGCTTTAAAGCAACTCCATATATAATTGTTCCTTACTTCTTCCTATAGGTAAGAACAATAATATAAACAAAGCTGGCTGTGGTGGCACACCATGGGATTACCTGTAATCCCAGTTCTAGGGAGGCTGAGACAGGAGGATCACAGGTTCAAGGCCAGCCTCAGCAACTCAAGGAAGCCCTCAGCCATCTAGTAAGACCCTGTTTCAAAAAGGGCTGGGGTGTAGCTTGGATGTAGAATGCCCCTGGATTCAATCCCCAGTACCACAAAAAGCAAGCAAGCAAACAAACAAAAAACTAAAGTTAAAAACTGTATAAATAAGGTTTCGTAGTTGACAATTTAGATGGTTTTAGCTGTTTTCTAAATAGGACCTTGCAAAACATGCAGTCACAGTAAAATACAAGCAAGTCATCATTGCATGCAAGTGACAGGGTTTAGAAGGGCATGATTCCTCAGAACTTAGGGAAATAGCAGACCACAAAGATGGAAGAGACACTGATCCAAAATAATGAAGGCTATATATTCATGTTGGGAGCCATCTAGGCCTGCACGCTGAGATTAACATCTTAGATGAACTCAGTTGTGTACAAAGTACCAGCTGGGTGGAATTTGTCTGCAAGTGGACAGACTTCCAAGGGACTTGATGGGATTGATAAGAGTATGGACTTTGATGTCTTCTCCACCTACCAGTAATGTTTAACCCTTCCTTCCTCTAAGCTTGTCCCATGACTGCCTTGCTGACCCATGACAATTTGCTAGCTTCTGTGTTTAATCATCTTTTACGATGCCTTGTTTAAACCTTCTACAAAAGAAAAGCACTGGCTGTAGGACAAGAGATTTGAGCTGTTTCCTCTCCAGCCACCCTAAATATCAAATATTAAATATAATAATAATTTTCTCTAATTTATCATATCTGACTCCAAGTTATTTCATACAAGAGATTTTCATGTGAGAGACTTCTAATCAACAGCAGCTTTCCGTGGTAAGACTACAGAACAAGTAGCATCTGCTACATATTTACTCAGTAAATATTTATAAAATGACTCCCATGTACAAAAGACTCTACTGGCTGGGCACAGTGACGCATACTTGTAATCCCAGCTACTGAGGAACACAGATGGAAGTTGTTTTCTCCAAGGTACTGGATTGAAGGTGTCGCATGCATCCTCAGCAAATGCTCTGTCACTGAGCTACACCCCAGCTCAAGTCCTCTTTGTTTGACTAATAAGTATATATTATTTCCACGTGGCTCTCCATTTGTACTTCCATCTACATTCTTGATGTTCCTACTACATGTCTGAAAACCATCTCAGAGTTAGTTTCACAATGCATGCTTATTCTACACGCTCTGACCTTAGTAGTATTCCCTATCTCATTATGAGACTCTTCCACCTCCCCAGTGGCTCTAGCCATATTGTTAGCAAAATAATCCTTGATTCCTCACTTTCATTAACCACTACTCCCCTCTGAAGCCATCACATCACCTTGTCTTTTCTTTTTAAAAATATGTCCAAGCCAGGCATGGTGGCACATGCTTGCAATCCCAGTACTTGGGAGGCTGAGACCAGAGAATCGGGGTTCGTGGCCAGCCTCAGCTACTTAGTGAGGCCCTCCACAACTTAGTGAGACCCTGTTTCAAAATAAAGAATAAAAAATAGGACTGGGGGTGTAGCTCGGAGGTAGAATGCCCCTGGGTTCAATCCCCAGTACCACAAAAACAAAAATCTTAAAAAAAAAATGTCCTGATTTTCCCCGCCTCTATCTCTAATTCTCTAATTCCTGTGAAGGCTGGAATATATGGTATGCTCAACGCCCCTATCATAAATCACTTTTTTCCTTTTAATTTTGAAATGGTCTCACTACATTTCTGAGCATAAATCACATTTTTTAACTGTCCAGTGGCCTAAGCCACCAGGCACACAGCACACATATGGAGCAGGACATTCTAGGGCCAGATCACCTCCTAGTGGTCACAGGCAAAGACCAGACCTCTGGTTGGGGTTGAATCTTCACTATGCAGAAAGTAACTACAAAAATGAACAATAAAAGCCGGGCGTGGTGGTGCACGCTTGTAATCCCAGAACTTTGGGAGGCGGAGACCGGAGGATCCGGGTTCGCGGCCAGCCTCAGCTTGCACACTCTCTCTCTCCCTGTCTCTCCCTCTCTACTTAGTGAGGCCCTCCGCAACTTCGTGAGACCCGGTTTCAAAATAAAGTATAAAAAAATAGGGCCGGGTGCGTAGCGCAGAGGTAGAACGCCCCTGCGTTCAATCCCCGATACCGCAAAAAAAAAAAAAGAACAATAAAGAGATTTAGAAGTATGGAAGAAATAGGTATTGTGGTACAGTCAGAATGAGAAGGACAAGATGATATATACAAATTATATCTAGTTTTGAATTTGGGAGATTAGGCATAAATTAGGAATGAAAGCATGAAATAGGAAACATGAAAGGTCATAGGGTTGACTGTTAATAGACTGGCCTTCAATCCAAGACTGGGTTCAATCGAAGGAAGGGAGGGAGGGAGGGAGGGAGGGAGGGAGGGATTGATTATAGCTCAGTGGCAGAGCGCTTGCCTATCAGGCATTAGGCCCTTGATTCTATCCCCAGCATGGGGGGGTGAGAAATGAAGACATATTTTAATAAAAAGTGGTTTATAAGCTGGGTGTGGTGGCTCATACCTGTAATCCCACTACTTGGAAGGCTGACACAGGAGTATCACAAGTTCAAGGCTAGTGCACAGTAATTTGGCAAGATCCTGTCTCAAAATAGAAAATAAAAAGGGCTAGGGGTATAGCTCAATGGTAGAACATGCCTGGGTTCAATTCCTAATACCAAAAAAAGGAAAAAAAGAAAAGATCTCTGTGAAGTATGGTTTGGAAGGTGAAATTTCATAGGGAGGTGGAAGGATCAGACAGAAATACCATGACAGAGTATAATGAAGAGGAAGATGATAGAATCCAAGGAAGAAGAAAATTAGGCCAAAAAAAAAAAAAGAGCAAGATATAAGATAAAATAAGCAGGGATCAAATCTAACAAAGGGGGATATTTCCTAATAAAGAAATGTTCCTAAAAGAAATGTTCTGAGATAGGGAGAGGGATCCACACAGGCTGTGGTTCTGTATCCTCAGACACCCCCCCAGCCTTCTCTGACCCGAATATGATCGTGTGGTTATGTATCTTGGTGGTTCCAACTCACTTACCTGAACAGATCCAACTGTGTGTTTCCTCTGTCCAAGGTTCTTCCCCTCGTTCCAACTTGGAGAGGGCATCTGGTTTGCTGACTGGATACCCTGTTCATGAAAAGAGAAGACCTAGACACAGCAATTGGGCTGGGATGTGTCAACATGGGAGAGGATTATGTTTGAGGATTGGACAGTTGTTCTATCTGCAAAGCAGACGCTTTTCTCTCAGGAAAGAGCACATTACACCCTCTTGTCTAGACTCAAGAATCTACTACTTGAAAGCACTGCAGAGACTCTGGTGCACTTAGTAGCTGTTAATGGAAAGGCCATGGACTGGGCACCCTCTGAACGACACAGGGCAGCCGTCCTCACCCACTGACACCAGGCTGCTGTAGTTCTCCAACATCACATCCCGGTACAGGTCCTTCTGAGCAGGATCCAGGAGCTGCCACTCCTCCCAGGTGAATGCCACAGCCACATCCTCCAGGGTCAGCGATTCCTGTAACAACAGAATCCTACTTAATATTATGAGTGTTTATCTTTTATTAATTCATAAGAAATGTAAAAGATGTCCCACTCATATTAATCATATATACTGGGTATTTAAGCCTACTATATTTTTAATACATTGTCACAAATTTAATCTTCAGGTATTCTACGATTGTGCAGCAGTGACCCATTCACTCAAAAGCATAAGCTTTTTTAACATGTAGCCATCAAATTCTCTCATTAAAAACAAATTCTATATGTAGTTTATAATTTTTCATTTCCACATCTATTGATAATCAAGAAATTAAATGCTGCTGGCAGTGTGGCTCAGTGGGTAGAGTGCTTACCTAGCATGCGCCAGGCCCTGGGTCCCATCCCCAGTATGGGAGGAAGGAAGGGAAGGAGAAAGGGAAGGAGGAAGGTAGGGAGGGAGGGAAGGAGGGATGGATGAAGGAAGGAAAATTAAATGCTAGTGATATGCCAAGATATACTATAGATTGATATATTCACTATAAGCCTTCCTGCCTAATACCAGAGTAGATTCTAGAATCTCGGGACATAAGTGTTTAACTATTGAATGGAGAATAAAAGTAGAAATATACACAAAGCACAAGAAACTGTTAAAGATTAGTCTTTGGAAAAAATTCTTGAATAAATATACATTAAATATATGTGTACATATATACATATAATAATATACAGATACATAAATATATATACATAAAGGCACATGTATTTATAAAAAGGTTAAATTAGATACATTGAAGAGGCAGTAAACTGGAATATGCATTTAAAAAAAATAACCAAAAAATGAAGCAGAAACCCAGGTGTGGTGTGTGCACATGTAGTCCCCAGCTACTCAGGAGACTGAGGTGGGATGACCGCCCAAGCCCATGAGTTCAAGGCCAGCCTTGGCAACACAGTGAGACCATCTCAAAAAAAAAAAGAAGCACAGCCGGGCGTGGTGGCACACACTTGTAATCCCAGTACTTGGGAGTCTGAGACAGGAGGATCGCAGGTTTGTGGCCAGCCTCAGCTACTTAGGCCCTCCGCAACTTAGTGAGACCCTGTTTCAAAATAAAGAATAAAAAATAGGGCTGGGGGTGTAGCTTGGCAGTAGAATGCCCCTGGGTTCAATCCCCAAAACCACCAAAAAAAAAAAAAAAGCAGAGACACAAAGATACAGAAAATGTAATGGCAAGTTTGGAAAATATGGAGAATAGAATGAGGCCTACCATAAACCTATATATAATTTATATTGAAAAACAGAAACAATGTATACAGATTTAAGGAGTGAGAAATTTTCAGAACTGACAAAACACCCTATCACTCAGAATTAGTAAACCAGCAAAACCAAGCAGGAAATCTGCATTTAGATACATCAAATGGAAACTACAGAACACCAAATGTAAAATCGTGAAAACAACTAGAAAGACAATATCAACAGATGACTTTCTCACAGATCCTGTTCATGTGGCAGAGCGCCCAACCCTGACTGCCCTAGACAACAAACTGGAATCTGCTTGTTGACTGAATTGCCACCTTCCTGTCTCAACAGGGCTTGTAATCATATGGCAGTGTGGGAAAGTGAGAGTGAAAACTGATGAGATAATGTATCCCCATGTCATTGCAGACGTGGTAGCAGCTGCATTTTTTTTTAAGAGGTGAAGTCTTGCAGGGTTACCCATGCTGGCCTTAAATTCCTGGGCTCAACCAATTCTCCTGCCTCAGCCTCCTGGGTAGCTGGAACTGCAAGCAAGTGCCATGGTGCCCGGCTTGAGACTGCAAATTCTTAGTGATACTTATTACATTCTGAATTATTTTACATGAAACATAAATCCACTTAGTACACAAGCCAAAAGCCACATGAAGGAAAAAAGTAACAAATTTCTGAGAGGAAAAATAAAAATTTCTATACTGAAAAAGATACCATAAAAGCTAAAAGAAGCCAGGAGTGGTGGCACTGGCCTGTAATCCCAGTACTTGGGAGGCTGAAAGAGGAGGATCGCAGGTTCAGGGCCAGTCTTGGCAACTTAGTGAGACATGCAGCAACTTAGGGAGACCCTGTGTTTTTTTTTGTTGTTGCTTTTGTTGTTGTTGTAATGGTTGTGGTGGTGGTGGTAGTGGTGATACTGGGGATTGAACCCAGGGGAGTTCTACCCCTGAGCTACACATCCAGCCCTATTTGTATTTTTTATTTTGAAACAGTGTCTCACTAAGTTGGTTAGCCATGCCTGGCTGAGACCCGTTTTAAAATAAAAATAAAAAGGGCTGGGGGAGTGGCTTAGAGGTAGAAAACCCCTGGGTTCAATCCCCAGTGCCACAAAAAAAGAAGAAAAGAAAAGCTTAAAGAGAAGTTGACAGGTAAGAAAAAGATTTTCAATAAACAAAAGAAAGGATTAATAAATGGTGGATGTAAACAACTATGAAGCAGTAAGAAAAAATATTTTAATGTAAAAATGAGAACAGACATTTCACAGAAGAAAAAATGCAATTAATCAACAAATACATAAAGAGAATTTCAACTTCAAATGCAATGAAGAGAAAGTAAAATAAGGAAAACAGTATTAGACTTCTCAGATGGTTATAAATTATGCAATTTGATAACATCATTAAGTATTGTCAAGGATTTAAGGCATGGAAGATCTCAAATATCACTATGTGTCAGGCGCTCATCTAAATGCTTTATATACATTAACTCATTTTTTCAATATGACTACAGACAAATGGAATTTTACATAGTAAATATTCTTCAGTGGGCTGCAGCCATTATTCCTTTAAGTCTTTAAACTATACCATCTTAGGTCAACAGATTATATTCTTTGGATTAGGATTCCATTGATGCAAAAAAACCTTGTAATACATGTGTTTATATACACAGGTTCATAAATACACATATGTTTATAAGTAAACATAAAGAAGTAAATAACACGCTCAAGTTCAGTGACTGTAGTAGTAACTACTAAACATTTGCTAAACCAGTATGAGAAAATTAGAAGGCAGTTATGAAGAGAGTTTGTGTGTGGGGTGGGTACTGGATATTGAAGCCAGGGCCACTCTACCACTGAGCTACCCCAGCCCTTATTTTTATTTATTTATTTTTTATTTTAAAACAGAGTCTTACTAAGTTACTGCATGCTGGCCTCAAACCTGCAATCCTCCTGTCTCAGCCTCCCAAGTACTAGTATTACAGGCATATTCTACTGTACCCAACTCAGATTTTCTTTTTTTTTTTTTTTCTTTTTGAGATGGGGCCTCACTATGTGGCCTCGGCTGGTCTGGAACTCTTGGGCTCAAGCCATCCCCCCTGCTCGGCCTCCTGAGCACCTAGGACTATAGGTGCGTACCACCTCACCCAACTGGAGTGAGAATTTATTTTTGTCCATGTGTAGTTCATTGTAAAATTTCTTTCCTTTAAGATGTATTTATAAGTAATTTGTGTAATTACAAAAAACAAAAGTAGGTAATAACTGAATTTGAAAGTTGAAAAGGATTCTGTATGTTCTGGGATGAAGTTACAGACTCCAAAAACTCGAGCCCTTTTTATCAGACAGTATTTCTTATAAGTTCCTAATGCTAAATCCATACTTACATGCCAGTTGAGCCACCTGTTCAGGATAGGTGAAAGCTCTTCCATTTCCTAGAACTAGATTTTATTCCTAAACTCAGACATAGGCTGAGTTCTTTGAGTGACTATGCTTTGGTCCCCTGAAAAATTGTGTCCATTGAGTTTAAATGCTCAGTTTATTCCCAAAGGGGTCTTTGAGGAACCCTGTAATAAACAGCAGTAGAAAATCTGCCTCTGCCTTTACAAGAATACTGTTCAAAACATTGTCCACCCTATCACCTTTAAGAAGATAAATTTTTCACTAAGATCATGAAATACTGACATACCCTCAGAAACTTGTCTGCTTGCTCCTCACAGTTTTTGTGTATCATATAATTTAGCATGATTCTCTTGCTGTGGTGGCTGTCATTAGACACAAGCGGACAGCTACTGCTACTCACAGGATCCTCCATTCACACATGAAGTTCCACCATTAGTCATTCAGTGGGATCATATGAACCCCACATTCCTGATCCTACTTTTCTGTGACTTTGGAATTAAGAGTAAAAACTTCTCTCTAGACACTTTTCAAAATGTTTTTTTAACAGGCATTTATAAATCCATTAGAAAACAAAGGAGAAAATAAAACAAAAGTTACCTGAGCATTGATCATCTTCTGTCTAGTTTTTGGAAATGGCCAACAACTGGGAAACTTTTGTCTTGTCTGTATATGTCCTAATATTCGAGTTGAAAATCTCAGTCACTGGTAAAGGGTATCTCCAGAAATGATATCTAGTTCCTAGAACCAACTCTTTCTTCATTCATTTCCTGTCTCTTCCCAGGGTAGTCAGGACCTGTGGACTAAAGAGCAAAACAACTTTCAAGAGCACATTCCCTCTTGCTGTGCACTCAGCCTAACACATGACCCCCAATATTTCTACTTCTTTATTTGGTTCCCCAGAAGATTTCATACCTTAGGCCAAGGAAACATAAAACCCTTGAATGTGTGGGAGGGCTGCCTTTCTTCTTTGAAGTATGGAAGTAGTATGAATGTGAAAGGAAAGGCAGCAAAGGAGAATCAGCCCAGCACCATGACTCAACTGGCAGGTATTCCCAGATCAATTTTAGAAATGAAGTATGTAGAGGTAAGGAATTATAAACTTTTCCTTTAAACTATGTTGCCTCCATACCTGGTTTCTTTTTTTTTTTTTTTTTTTTTGGCGGTACTGGGGATGGAACCCAAGGGCATTCTACCTCCGGGCTACACCCCCAGCCCTATTTTTTATTCTTTTTTTTTTTGCAGTACCAGGGGTTGAACCCAGGGGCATTCTACCTCCAAGCTACACCCCTGGCCCTATTTTTTATACTTTATTTTGAAACCGGGTCTCACGAAGTTGCCGAGGGCCTCACTAAATAGCTGAGGCTGGCTGCGAACCTGCGATCCTCCTGTCTCAGCCTCCCAAGTACTGGGATTACAAGTGTGAACCACCACGCCCGGCTCCATACCTCTTTAAAAGTCTTTAACACACCCTGTTTGTATACAGACTTCAATATGAAAAACAATGAACACACCAGGAAAAAAAACACAACATGAGCTATAAATACAAATTTAAAAAATAATTAACAGCCGGGCATGGTGGTGCATGTCTGTAATCTCAGTACTTGGGAAGCTGAGGCAGAATAGTAGGTTTGAAGCCAGCCTCAGCAATTTAGCAAGACCCTGTTTCCAAATAAAAAATAAAATAGGGCTGTGGTGTAGCTCGGAGGTAGAATGCCCCAGGGTTCAATCCCCAGCAACACACACACACACACACACACACACAGAGAATAATAATATTATTAATAATATTAATATTAATAATAAATAATATAAATACTGGAACAAGAGCAGCCTATATACTCACATAAAGAATCTGAAATATTCAGTAAACTTGCCAGAAGGATAAAAAGACTCTTAAACAGAAAGCTCATTAATTTTAGATATATGGAATTGTTCAACTTCCCCCTATTTTTTGTTTCTGAGTGTTCAAGAACATGGGACGACATGGCAAGGCAGAGGATTAGAAAATGTCATGGAGAAGGGGCTTGGACCTGAAGCTCTGGGGAATGTAAACGTTGAACAAGTCTGTTTCAGCAATCAAAGTCTGAGCTCAACACACTCGTCAGCCAGGGCTCCCGGGCCTCCGAGGCTTCGGTTTCCTCACCTTTGCACCAGAGTGACCACCACCCCATACAAAACCTGAACTAGATCCACTCGTACGCTGCCCTCCCTTAATGACTCCTCGATCACTATCCCCAATTAATTCACAATCCGAGAGAGACGCCGCAGTCCTTGACTAACAGCACCCCACCACTTCTCAATCTGAGTCCTACCCGCAAAGTGACCCGCGAAGACCTCAACTCCGACCACAGGGCTCTCGCCGGCTGGTCGGTTCAGACTTGGAATCACTGACAACCTGAACCCGCCGTGACCACCAAGACGCCCCATCGCGGACCCTCCCACCCCGAGCCACCTCGCACGAGTCCACCGACGCCGAGAGGGCACAGCCCGCCCGGACTCTCCCGGCACGTGCCCGGCGGCGACCTCGCAACCCAGAGCCCGCTTCCCTAAACTTCGCGGTCGCGCAGCCCTCTCCCCCGCCAGCGCCCGGCGCGGGCCGCGGGTTGCCATGGAGAGCTGAGCCGAGCAGCGCGGAGCTGAGCAGAGCGCGGGCTTCCGGCCCTTCCTTTGTGACGTCACAAGCTGAGCAGAGTGCGGGCTTCCGGCCCTTCCTTGTGACGTCACAAGCTGAGCAGGGTGCAGGCTTCCGGCCCTTCCTTGTGACGTCACAAGCTGAGCGGAGTGCGGGCTTCCGGCCCTTTCTTGTGACGTCAAGCCCGCCGCCGCCGCAGAGTCCGCCTCCTCGGTACCTAGATCCTGATGGAAAATGGAGATTGTCAGAGGCTGAAACGCACACGAGGCAGAAGTGGCGAGTGGGCAAATTTTCCTCCAGGGATACAGCACAGAAAGAAGACGGTCGCCGCGCACGGTGAACGGCGTAGACGTGGAAGGCCCACGCCCGGCGCCACCTCCAGGGCCCCGCGTACACACGGCTGCCGATCCGGCTGTGGCGTCTGAGCTCCGTGGGAAACTAAAATAGCGTTCGGGCACCTCAATCGCTATTCTAGATTCGAAACATTTTAGAGGCTGTCTAAAGACAAATACGCGGGATCAACAAAGCTAGCTGCTCTGTAGCCTATGAGTACAGACTGTATAGTCTTTGGACCCTTAGGTAGGAGAACAATGGACTCGGCCATCAGAGAGAAGTTCAGTGCCCTAAAAGCAAAACAAACGGTTCCCTGGGGAGCTCTGAGTGGGTCTGGCAGGTGGACATGATTTTAGAGGAAAAACAAGGCCTGGAAAAGTGAGATGGTTTGGGGGATGTGGTCGGAGTTGAGGTCACTATCAAAATGAGCAGAAAAAACGAACATTGTGGCCATCTTTCCAGTGTCATCCCAATCATGCCCTTCACCTTGCCCAAGTACAAAACACCCCTGCTCAACAGTCTTTTGTTACTACAGTCTGCATTTTGCAAATAGAATCATACAATATATTATTTTTCTTTAATCTGGTTCCAGCCGGGCATGGTGGCACACATCTGTAATCCCAGGACTTGGGAGGCTGAGACAAGAGGATCACAGTTCAAGGCCTGCCTCAGCCATTTAGCAAGACCCTCTTTCAAAATAAAAATGGGCCGGGCGTTATGGCCCACGACTTGTAATCCCAGTTCTTGGGAGGCTGAGACAGGAGGATAGTAGGTTTGAGACTAACCTCAGCTACTTAGCGAGACCCTATTTCAAAAACAAGAAAGTAAAATTGGGCTAGCTGTGTATCTTGGAGGTAGAACACCCCTGAGTTCAATCCCCAGTACCAAAAAACAAAAAAAACTGGGTGGGTCCTTTCACTTGTATGACTGTTTTTGTCGCTGTTTTTATGTTTCAATAGTTTCTTTTGTGTTGTTTAGTATTCCATTGTTTGGGTATTCCAAAACGTGTTCAATCATCTACCAGTTGATGGACATTTTGGCTGTTTCCAGGTGTTTTGGTTTGGTTTGTTGGTTCTCGGGGGAGGAGGGTATACTGTAAATGGAACTATGAACATTCATATGCAAAAAGAGAAAAAGATACCAAAGAACTGAATTTCCCATAGTTTATACATCTGTACCACATGAAATAGCTTGGTCTTTACAAGCCATTTGTAGGCATACTACAAATTTCTAGCCTTGCCTCAACTCATATTCTCCTTCCCCTTCCCCTACAGGCTTGAACTTGAAGACTCACTCACCCAGAATAAAAAAATCCTGCAAAAAGTCTGTGGCACGCTGAATCTATGTTTAGTAACTTCCTTGCATAATGTACAACCCCATAGGCTATTATAATCCTCATAACGCACCCAATAGTCAAGTAGCCACAGGTCAAAGCAGAAATTAGTTCAATATTCAAAAATTATCTTAATTCCAACTAACTCTCACATCCTTGATCATTACTACACTGACCCAGTCCCTCATCTGAAATACTGGAACTCACTGCTTGCACCATTGGCCTACACTATCTAGTCTCTAAGAGCAGACAAGGACATCTTTGTAAAACACAAATCATTCGGGAAATTTTCAAGTTTGCAATTACTGAAAGGATGCACTGTGGAATAAAATCTCAAGTATTAAGATGACCTGCTAGTTTACATAATTAAAATATTTGTTTGGAATTAATTACCTGATAATACATGTTTTGTGATGGAACTCTCAGACATTGTGTGGCAAATGTCCATGTCTTGTTCCCTACATAAACTCATGGTTTCTTCACAAGATAATCCTTATTGGACCAAGGCAAAAAATAAAGAAGAGCCCCACTCCTAAGAATAAAAGAATCACACATCCTAATTAATCAGATCAAATATGGGATTTTTAAAATAGCAACTCTCAAATAAGCCTATGAACAAGTAAATATAAAGGCTCTTCTCCAAAAAATACCAAGGGGATCTTACCTCCTATCATCTTAGACTTTTCATTTTAGACTGAGGTCTTCATTCTTTTATATTCTTATTCTGGAGATCCTATACTTTTTCTGCTCTCCCTCTTCTATATTCAGACATAGAGTCTCAACACACACACACCAACATATGCAAAAAGAAAATGTAGGGTTTTTTGGATTTTTTTTTTTTTACTATTCTTTAGAACTGTCTTCCAATGGCCCATTCCCTATGGTGACAATATTTGATTCTTTTGTGTCTGTAGTGCTGGGAATAGAACCCAGGGGTGTTCTACCTCTGAGATACACCCCAGCCCTTTCTAATTTTTATTTAGAAACAGGGTTACACTAAGTTACCATGCTCTGGTCTCAAACCTGTGATCCTTCTGTTTCAGCCTCCCAAGTACTAGGATTACAGATATGTGCCACAGTACCCAGGGTAATCCTTGGTTCTTTATTTAACTTCACTTTCCAAAACAATTATTTTTGTGTGTGGTGCTGGGGATTGAATCCAGGGGCATTCTAACTCTGAGCTACACCCCAGCCCTATTTTATTTTTTATTTTGAAACAGGGTCTCACTAAGTTGCTGAGGTTTGCTTTGAACGTGCAATCCTCCTGTCTCAGCCTCCCAAGTACTAGGATCACAGGCATGTGCCACCACACCTGGCTCAAATCAATTTTTATTTTTATGCCATTAGGAATATACAGTTCTATAAACCAGCACCATTCAATAGACTTCTGTGATGACAGAGATGGTACGTGTCTATATTGTTCAATATGTTGGTCACCAGCTATACATAGCTATTGAGCTCTTGAAACAGTTATGATTTTTCTAACTCCATATCACTCTAAATACATATACCTTGATCCAGTTACTTCATGCCCATTTCAGCTAATATAAAATTTGTATATACAGAATAGGTCAAGCAGAGTATAAAGATACCACTTATATATCACATATAACCTATTTAGCTCAATGATCATTCCAAGAGGGTAATAACATTTCTGTTTAGCTCACTACTGTATCCTCAGCTGGGAGGTACAAATGATGTACTTGATAAATATTAAACAATGCAAAGCTATTGCTTCATAAGTACCTCGACATAATATAAAGTCCTGAGAATTTGTGATAGAACTGATACTCAATCCTTCACACTGTCCTTGGGAAACTGAAGACTGTGCCTCAATCTTACCACCAAATACTACACTCCTTTACTACCAATCAAAACTTGATAGGTCAAGTTCATTTATAAAAATATTTGGATACTAATCTCTTCATAATCACATTAAACTTCACTTAGGTTATCTCAGAAATGAGATGACAAAATTGGGGCAATCAATGTGAATGGGAGATGGATATGGTGGCACACACCTGTAATCCCACTACTTAGGAGGTGGAGACAGGAGGATTGCAGGTTCAAGGCCAGCCTCAGCAACTTGGTGAGACCCTATTTCAATAAATAAAAAGGGCTGGGGGTGTAGCTCAGAGGTAGAATGCCCCAGGATTCCATTCCCAGTACCACCAAAAGTAAATGTGAATGGGTCCTAAGATTACCATCAGATTATGTCTCTATATTGCTGCATATATTTTTGTATGATGAGTATACCCAGCTTTCCCAGTCTCTGCATTCATAGGACTTCTCTCAGTATATACTTACCAGCTATAATAATGATAGTTTGTTCAATTTTTTCTGTATTGAACATATCTGTTTTTGCTTTTTTTGAGTCATAAAATGTGATATAATTAATCACTGAAGGCACCACCATATTCACTGCAATTATAAAGGGTTTTTTTAAACTCCCTATGCAAATACTTTGCTGTCTCTTAAGGATGCACATCTACAAAAAGGCTGTTCCAAAAGGACTAGATTCCTATTTCACAGTAGCTCAGTAATATTCAATGGTAATTAAGGAGTTACAAAAGGCATTTGCACAATCATCAATTAACAGAGGTTTTCTTGTGTTAACAGTGTTTCTCTTGTATATAAGGATCTGTGACTCTGCAGGATTTTCCACCTTTATTTCATCAACACATGTCTCCTTTCTATGCATGTTCTTATGTTCAACAAGGCAAGACTTGTAGACAAAAGCTTACCACAGAAGGCATTTTTAAGGTCTCTCTCCTATGAGTTATTTGATGTACAATGAGCTGTTGCTTCATGACAAAGACTTTCCCACATTTACTAGTCATGAATTTTCTCTCCTATATTAATTTTATAATGTTTAATGAGACCTGACTTGTATAAATAAAATTTTCCACATTCATCAAAATTAAAGGGAGTCTTTTGTGTGGAATCTCTGATGTGCTATGATGCCCGTCTTCTGTAAAAAGTTTTCTTCACTGTTGCTGCATATTTAAGGTTCTTCTGTAGTATAAGTTTCCAATGTATGATGGAACTGACCTTCTGAATGAGACATTTCCACAAAGGAAAATGTAATAGGGTTTCCAGTATGCCTTTTCCGATGTGAAATGAGATTTGATTTAGTGAGTAAGGCTTTGACACATTCAGTACTTTGGTGGGTTTTTTTTTCCTTCTTGTGTTTCTCTCATGTATGAATTCTGACTTCCTATAAAAGGTTTTGCCATGTTATGTACATTCATATGGTTTCTTCCTGATGAATTCTCTGGTATTAAATGAGATTTCAATGTATAGTTATATGCTTTCCCACATATACTACATCCCGTGGGTTTCTCTTCTGGGCAAATTCTCTGATGTTTTGTGACAGATTTCCTGATAAATTCCCCATGTTCACTGCATACTTGAGATTTCTCTGTGTGAACTTTCTGATGGTTAATGAATTGAGACTTAGTGATGATGGCTTTTCCAATTTAATTTCAGGAAATATAACTTCAGTGTGAATTTAGTGTGAGAAAGGATTTCCCATCTATATCACACTCCACAGGGTTCGTTATTTCATTTCTGTTTTGGTTGATTAAACTTAATCAACTTAATCTCACAGTTTTCCCATGGTTTTACTATAAAAGAATATGGCATTGGTTCAGATGAACATATTTTCAAGGGTGTTATGTTCATGGGGTTCTTTTCAGACACCTTTGGTTGTGCAAGTGTCCCTGTCGATGATCATTAGTTTTCTTCATTTCTAGGAAAGAGGAGGACAATAAGTGCTTAGGTACAGTTTGACTCTTTACTGTCAACTGCATGGTCTCAGTGGAAAAGAATCTTTAATAATGTTCCTTATCTCTTGGCCACTGGTAAAAACACAACACACACAAATCAAGTTGCAAAAGCAGTAAGTATATAAACTGTTACGGTGGGAGCAGCGCTGTGGACTCTTTCCTTCAATTCAGATCAGATCATCTGATGAGAGGAATTAAAAACTAACAGGCAGCTCGGTTGCAGGTTTAACAAAATTTTATTACAAAATCAGTAGGATATAGAAAAAGAGAAGAGGAAAAGCAGCATGCCTGGAAGACATGCTGGAGAACCCAAAAGTTGAACTCTCCCCCCACTCAGACCCCAGACTTTAAATACAGTTTTCACCTTGGTATGTTCTTATCAGCATTACCAAGGCAACAAGCTAGTAACTTATTTCTTAGGCCTAACATTATTTAGGCTGGTGGTACCTTTTAGTCTGCTAAATGTACTTACTAAGTATAAAGGTCAATAATCTACCTTGTTCTTACCCCTATTGTATTGGGCTGTACTGGTTGTCTTATCAACTATGGGCACTTTGATGTAACACAGGGAGTTTGCCTTTCTCATACTGAGGCCAAGTCACAAAGAATAGGAGGGAAACAGGCACTGATTTCAGCCAGTGTGGCTGTGTGTACTCTTTAAGAACAGGGCATAAGGCCCTTGTTATCTTTACAGCTAGGCAGAGACACTGTGATCTTTGGGCTGTTAATTGTTTTTCATATATTTGTAGGGCTAAAGGCTCTAATTGTCTCTACGGTGCTCCTAAGTCTCTACGTGCTTCTAAGGCTAGAGGCTTTAATTGCCTTTACATTCTCACTATGGGCTAATCATTAGAACAAAGAGGCAGAAAAGAAGAGAGGGAGGAGCTCTTGGAATGTAACGGAGCTACAGCCTCTCCCTGCCTGAATGCCTGCCTTCTTACATTTTCTTAGAAATTAATACCAGAGCCATTTTCCCAAACCGGCACATAAACAAACTGAAATAATTTGCAATGACTAAATGTTTATTTGGCTACATTTAAATAGCACCTCGTGGAACATACAAAGATAGTAAAAAGCAAGAAAGTAATTGTTAGTTGAAAGGAAAACATGATCCAAAATTATGAGGGCTGTATTTAGTTATTCTAGAAATTCTTATTAAATACCAGTGATGTACTGGCCATGGTGCTAATGTTGGCGAAATACAGACATATTCTTTATCCTCAGTGAGCTTACATGCCATTTAAGACAAAATAAACAGGCAAGGGAAACAAGGCAGTTTCAAACTATGAGAAGTGGTTTGAAGGAGATGGAAAAAGCAGAAAAAATTAGGATATTATATATTAAGACAACGTCATTGATAAATTCAACATGGGAGGGATAAAGTGAAGAAGTGAGGTTTGCTCCATCAAGAGATTAAGTGAAGCCAGGCACAGTGGCACATGCCTGTAGTCCTAGCGATTGGGGAGGATGAGGCAGGGGGATGGCAAGTTGGAGGCCAGCCTGGGCAATTTATGGTGACTCTGTCTCAAAAGGGGCTGGGGGTGTAGCTCACTGGTAGAGTGCCCCCTGGGGTCCATCTCTAGGCGGGAGGGAGAGAGAATATGAGTATCTTCCCTCAAAAGGGTAAATATTGAGATTTGAAATGTGAGAGAACTAAATGGGCTTTTTTGAAGAAAATAGGCATTTACATTTTTATTAATCAAAGTGCAAAGTACACAAATGGATGCATAACTGCTGAGAAAGGCTTCAGCAGCCATAGCAATGGGTGGAATATCAAAATATATTTTATGATTAAAAAAACTAAATGAAATCATGTTCAAAGAACACAAAGAGGTCTGGGGGGGTGCAGTTCAGTGGTAGAGAGTTTTACCTAGCATCCATGAAGCCCTGGATTCAGTTCCCAGCACCACAAGGGGGAAAAAAGTGCAAAAATTCAAAGACCATTAAGGCAAAGAACCAAGATTGTAGCCATTCAAATATTCTGACTTCTGATTTGGAAAAGCACACAAAGGGCAACCGAACGTTGAATATGCTGATCAGGAAAATAAGTAGATACACTTACGTTAAATAAATAACTTGAAGAGGCAAGTCAGGGTGTCGAATCCTCTCCAGACTTCACCAGCAATGGTGAAAGACTGACCAACGTCCACAAGACGTCGCACCTGCGCGGAGTCCTCCTCTTCCTCCTCCAGGGACCACCAACCACAGGCTCCGCCCGCTAACTCGCGCAACCGGAAGTCTGCGCTCTGGGCGTGCCCGCGGCCTGACGTAGGCCACGCCCCGCACCTGCCGCGTGGCCACGCCCACCGCGGGTTTCCTTCCCGCAAGCGCTCCTGGGAGGGACGCGTGAGTGACCCTCAGGAAGTCACCGTGCGCCAACTGCAGAAGTCATCGGAAGCTGTTAGGACCCTGGCCGCGGGCTCCACGCCACATACTGAGCGTTAGGAGGGCGCACTATGGACGCAGTGATCTTACGGCTTGTCCGGTTTCCCTTTGGCAGAAAAACACATTTTCGGGAATTTAGGGAATAAACCCTCGAGTATCCCCTGAGGGCCTCTGGAAGACCAAGACTGTGCAAGATGAGATGGCTGACAATGGGTGGAGAGGCCGGGATCAGAGTGGACCAAAGCAGCTGACGCTTTGAGTGCCCATCAGGGCATGGGGAGAACTTCCTGAAGTCAAATACTAGGGCAGTGTGTGAAGACCAGTGCCCAAGTTCGACTGCATAGAGTGGTTACTTGAGACAAGAAAAAACAGATGAGGATTCAAACTAATCATGTATGTCCTAAACCATGAAGATGGAAACGGAACGTATGAAAATATTACGTAGCTAAATAATGCAGTTTTTGTTTGGCAAACAGCATGCTTAATAAATGTTAGCAATGGCTTTTAAGACAAAGGAGTGAAGCAGTAAAGGATATAAGTTGGTACTGCCTTTTAAGAGAGAACCTGGAATTGCCTATTGAAGTTTATTTAAGCCGTGTGGTGGCGCACGCTAGTAATCTCAGTACTTGAGAGGCCCAGACAGGAGGATGGCAAGTTCAAGGACAGCCTCAGCAATTTAGTGAGACTCTTAGCAACCTAGTGATACTGTTTCCAAATAAGAAAATTGGTCTGGGAATGTAGCTTGGAGGTAGGATACCTCTGGGTTCAATTCTCAGTACTACAAAAACAAAATTATTTACCTGGGAGGCCAACTTCAGAAAGAAACTCAGCGTCTGTTCCTCGGGGCAGGCCTCAGCCCACTCGGAGACCCCAGCCAATCAATTAAGGGAATAATATGCTGTGGATGCCAGACAGGATGTGCAGATTCACAAGACAGTAAGTGAAAAGAATCAAGTCTGGGTTGAAATTTTGTTTTTTCTGTACAGCATCTGTCCTGAATGCATTCTGTTACAGGACATTACTATTCTCTTGGCCAGTTTAAAAACTAGTGTCTATAATAGTGCCTGACAGTGCAGGTGCTCAAAAAAAAAATTTTTTTTTTTTGTAATGAGTTATCCAATAACCCAGCATGGGATTCCATGCGAGGCAGCAGCTATATGGCAAATTCCATTTCCCCCCCTTATAAACAGGACGCACTGTCTCTAAGCTGGATATATCTTTATTGGATCAGGAAAGAACTCTTGAATATAGAAGAGATGATGAAGATCCCCCACTCCCCAGAGTGAAAAGGAATGGTGGAGATAAATCACATTTCTCAATTCAGTATGTCACAAAGAACCCTGGATCTTTGAAATCATGGTAACTCTCAGCTGATAGACCTGTGGACAAATGGAAGGGTTCTTCTCCAAGACATTCAAAGGAATCTCAACTTCACCTGTGTCTCATACTATGGTTCTGTATTTTTAGTGGTTTTATTCCCTTAATTGGGCATATTCTGTGGATTTTTTCTTCTTTTTTTTTTTGGGGGGGGGTATTGGGTATTGAGCCCAGAGCCTTCTGCATGCAAAGCACACATTCCACAAATGAGCTATACCCTCAACCCCTTTGTTCTGTGGATTATATTCCTTCTCTGATCTGTGCCTTTTATATTCTGACAGATGACACGTCTTTATTGAGGATTTTTAAAGATAAGGGAGAAAGAGAGATAATACTGATCCTTAGAATTTCTTTCCATTAGCCCCTTTCCTTCAGTGACAAAAGTAATTTTGGTTAGTATGTAATTCATCTCCCAAATCTCCATTTAATTTCCATTTTTATCTACTGGGGAATATACAATTATCTACAAAGTATCAAATTTTTCATCTAGATACCAAGTGTTCATACTATTTTATGTGAGTATAATTAAGTTAATCCTTTCTCCTTTTCACTTTGGTGTCCCTTTCAACTAATATAGGTGTGCATATTCTTCAACTATATGTGCTTGGGGACAAAATGCATATAATCTAGTTTTTTAAAAAAATTCTTCCTCCAAAATTGCAAGGGCTTTTAGTTTGTTCACCATTGCCATCATCTAGTTTCTAGAACAGTCCCAGGTAAAGGAAAGAGTTGATCTTTTTTTTCTGAGTTTTTTTTTTTTAAACCAACAACGAGATAAACCACGGGGTCAGGATAAAAACTACCTTCTGGGGTAAACATGTAGCTGATTATTCATAAATTTTGAATTTCATTCCCCAGGGGTGATATTTATAAAGTTAAACACATCCAAATATGCTATGTTACCAATTTAAATAGTTTCCTTTTGAAGGACTTCATTTCTTAGAAACAAAAAATGCCAAGAGCTAATCATATAATAATCCTGGGTGGGAATAGAAGGCTCATGCCAGGAATAAAAAGGGGGGGTACATAGTGTTATTACTTTAACCAATGATGTGCGACACAAACTACCTCCTTTAGTTAAGGAGTCAGTGACATATCAAATAGGAGTTTAAGGTATAATGCCCTAAAATGTACTTTATGTATTACCTCATGTATAATATTAGACTTGTGACAGAAATCTCTAAACTATTCTTCATCTTCATAGGTCTTATTTACTTCATGTGTTCTCTGACCTTTTGCTGAAGATATTCCAGTTAAGTGTGATCAGTTTCTATATGATTTCCTTTGACAACTGATGACACAATATACCAGTGACAACCCTGCCACTACCTTCAGAGGTCTTCCAACCATTTTTCTCTTGCGTAAACTGACACCTAGACAGGTCTTATTTGTGGGCAAGAACTTCCATGGTCATTATGTTTCTACCACCTGTGAGCTCACTGGTCTCTGACCTATGACCAATGATGATAGGGACTATCTTCCCATAAGACATTCATGGTCTGCATTCATACTATTTTTCTCTCAGCATATACTTATCAGCCATAAAATGAGCAAGAAGGTTTTACTCAAGGGTTTTCTATCTTGAATGTATCACAGTTTATTCCTTTGTGGGTTTTGTGACAGAACATGTGACACAATTGATCACTGGAAGCACTACCACACTCACTGCATTCATAAGCTTTCTCTTCTGTGCAAATTCTGTTCTCTGCTGGGGGTGAACATCGGACACCCGTCTGTCCCACAATGCCTACACTGGTATTTTCTTGGAACTCACTGTTGTTTAATGAAGTCTGAGTTGCCACAGAAGGCATCTGCACTGTCACCATGTCAACAGGATTTTTCCCCTGTGTGAGAGCACTTGTATGTGATGAGCTGTGACTCTCTGAGAGACTATTTTCCATCTTGACTGAATCAACATGTTTCTCTCTTGCATGCAACATTCCCTTGTGATAAACAAGGCACGACAAGTGGGAGAAGGCTTTCCCACAATCAGAGCACCCATAGGGTTTCTCTCCTGTATGAGTTCGCCGATGTCTATTGAGGCATGACTTATCTCTGAAAGCTTTCCCACAGTCACCACACGTATATGGCTTCTCTCCTGTGTGGATTCTCTGATGGTTAATGAGACCTGACTTGTGTGAGCAGGATTTTCCACACTCAGTACATACAAAGGGAGTCTTTCCTGTGTGAAACCTCTGATGTGATATCAAGCATGTCTTCTGGCTGAAGCCTTTCCCACATTCACTGCATACATAGGGTTTCTCTCCAGTATGAGTACGCTGATGGATAAGGAGATTGCCCTTCTGGATGAAGCCTCTTCCACATTCGTTGCATGTATAAGGCTTTTCTCCAGTATGAGTTCGCTGATGTACAGTGAGATTGCCTTTCTGAATGAAGCCTTTTCCACAATCACTGCATATATATGATTTCTCTCCTGTGTGAGTTTTCAGATGAGCATTGAGCTGTGATTTCCAGCGGAATGCTTTGTCACATTCAGTGCATTCATAGGGTTTTTCTCCTGTATGAGTCCTCTGATGTTCAATGAGCCTGGACTTTCTGGAGAATGCCTTCTCACACAGACTGCATGCATGAGGTTTCTCTCCTGTATGAACTCTCTGATGATTAATGAGTCGAGACTTCTTGATGAAGCCTTTTCCACAATCACTGCACACATAGGGTTTCTCTCCTGTATGAATTTTCTGATGTGCAATGAACTGTGATTTCCAGCGGAATGCTTTTTCACATTCAGTGCATTCATACCGTTTCTCTCCTATATGAGTTTTGTGATGTTCAGTGAGCCGAGACTTTCTGGAGAAGGCTTTCCCACAAATACTGCATCCATGCGGTTTCTCTCCTGTGTGAACTCTCTGATGATCAACAAGGCGAGACTTCTTGAAGAAGGCCTTCCCACATTCAGAGCATACATGAGGCTTATCTGTCTTTTGGGTTCTCTGATGTGAATTTTTATTCACAGAATTTCCACATTCAGAAATTTTAATTTCAGTAAGCAATTGTTCATGTTTGGCATGAAGGAGTGATTTTTCATCTCTATTCACCTCAACGGGATTCTTTACTTCACAGCTTCTGTTCTGGTTGACTAAACTTATATTTGATTTCAGTGTTTTTCCATGTAAGTCAAATATATCACAATTTTGCCTTAAAGGAAAATTATTTGTCCTCTCATGAGTGATGTTCCCAGGTGCTTTATGTTTGCAGCATTGTTCCAGTCTCTTCAGACATCTTTGGTTTCGTGACTGTACCTGCAGAAAATCATCAGCTTTCTTGATTTCTAGGAAAGAGGAGAACAATAAATCATTCCATGAGCATTGAACAGAATAAAACTATTTCACAAACAGTCCTAAGAATTTTTGTTGTTCACAGCTGTCAAGACTAGTATGGAACAGGCTGTTGAAAATACTTAAGGCCATAAAAAAATATTATAGGCAATAAAACAAAGATTCACAGGTATAGAACACATTTGGGAGACTATTTATTCCAGTACTAGGAATTGACCCTAGGGGCATTCTACCTCTGAGCTACACCCCAGCCCTATTTTATTTTTATTTGAAACAGGGTCTCACTAAGTTGCTGAGTGCCTTGCTAAAATGCTGAGGCTGGCCTCAAATCTGTGATCCTCCTGTCTCAGTCTCCCAAGTACTGGGATTATAGGCATGAGAAGACTACTTTAAATGTAGATGACTTTGAGTTCATAAAAAGGAAGAGAAAAGCAAGTTCTATAAGCAATATGATACCATATCATGGAGATTCAGCTAGAATATCACTTGACGGAAGAGAAATTTCCATTTTTTGTGACCACTCTGATTAACTGGGACTTAATTTCATCAGACTGTGGTAAGAAAAATAAAGCTTTGAGTCAGTCCAATAATACCACATAGGAGAAACTAAATAATGAGAATAAACAATTGCATAAGGAAATTAAAGCAAAGTATGCATGAGGCTCAATGATCAGATTTGGGCTGGAAATACAGCATTAAAAATCAATAGGAAGCCAGGCGTGGTGGCGCACGCTTGTAATCCCAGTACTTTGGGAGGCGGAGACCGGAGGATCCAGGTTCGTGGCTAGCCTCAGCTCTCTCTCTCTCTCTCCCTGTTTCTCTCTCTCTCTCTACTTAGTGAGGCCCTCCGCAACTTCGTGAGACCCAGTTTCAAAATAAAGTATAAAAAATAGGGCCAGGGGTGTAGCGCAGAGGTAGAACGCCCCTGGGTTCAATCCCCAGTACCGCAAAAAAAAAAAAAAAAAAAAATCAATAGGAAAAGCAAAGACTTTAAATGAGTGGGTTGAGGAGATAGTGAAGTTTCAAAGTACCTTCCCAGTGGCCAGGGTTGACTCAAGGAGTTGCCATGGAAATGAGTAAACATGTAGTACAAACATGTAATTTAGGAAATATTAAGGGACAGATCAGCCTGAGAGTCTCCACAAAAAACAAGAGCTAAAGTCAATGGAATGATGGAAACTCTTACAGGATTGAGAACAGAGAAAAACATGGAAAGAAGAACCTCTGAAGGCTCTCTGAGTGGGCAAAGAGAAGCTTAAGAAGCAGACATATGCACTGTGACAAACCAGGTCACCATGGGACACAGAATCCAAGATGGGGTAGATGTTAGGAAGGAAAAGCAACATTATCCAAGGGGGTAGGAAGGTACAATAAGACAGCACTGAAGCCAAAGATCTCGTGTTAGAGAAAGACATGGACGGTAGAATTTCATAGCAACAGAAGTAGTAGAAACAGGTAGTGATATCCTGGTGAGGGAAGAAGGATGATGAAATTTGAGAATCCTAAAAAGAAGAAACCTAGAGAGAAATAAATTCTAGAGGAAATAAACAGTGATAAAATTCAAGAAGAGATAAAGAGGTATAAGTTCTTCTAAATACCTTAAAAGAAAAAAACTGCTCTTCTGTGGGGAGAAAGAGATGTGGGGCTCTATTTACCTATCCTCAGACATGCTCACGACTGTGACACATCTGACAAATAGAATATGATTTGCTGGCCTACCCTCTTTGGAGGTTTCACTCACTCACCTGTACAGATTTGACTGTGGATTTCATCTTCTACTGTCCACGGTTCTCCTCGTAGCAACTTGGAGAGGACATCAGGCTTGCTGGCTTGATACCCTGTTCATGGGAAATAATAGAAGTCTTAGGCTCATTAAATTAGGCTGTGCTCTGTTAACATGAAAAAATATTCTATTTACTAAGTACGTAGTTTACGTCTGCAAAGCAAAAGTCTTGCTCTCAGAAGAGGGCACATTATACTCTCCTATCTGGGGCCAGAGACAGACTGAAAGTCTACCCTTCAGACAGGCCCTCCAGGGCTTTCAGGTGCAGAGAAAAAAAAAAAGCCACAGATGAAAAAAAAAAGCCCTGTGAATTACAAAGGGAAGCCATCCTCACCCACTGACACCAGGCTGCTATAGTTCTCCAACATCACATCCCGGTACAGATCCTTCTGAGCAGAGCCCAGGAGCTGCCACTCCTCCCAGGTGAACTTCACGGCCACATCCTCCAGTGTCAGCGACTCCTGTAATAACAGAATCCTGCTTATTTGACACAGAAGGAATTTGAAGGACACTCTTCTGCTCATTTTCGCCATATAAACTTATCTATATACCTAACTGTCGTGATTTTTAAAAAATACATTTTGCCAGGTGCAGTAGAGGCTGAGGCAGGAGGATCACAAGTTCAAGGCTGGTGTAGGAGACTTAGACCCTGTTTCAAAATAAAAAGGGCTGGGGATGTAGCTCATAGGTAGAAGAGTCCTGGGTTCAATCCCCAGTACCAAAAACAATTAAGACAAAAATACACACAGTGACAGAAGCAAAATCTATCTCAAAAATCTATATCTAGCAAAATCTTCAATTGTGCAGTCATCATCCATTTAAAAATGAGAAATTTCTGTAATAACCAATTATTTAACCTTCTTGCTAATTTTCTCTTTTTTGTGTGTATTTGTTTTAGTTTTGCTTTGTGTGTACGTGGGGGGGGGAACTGGGGATTGAACCCAGGGGCTTTCTACTTCTGGGCTGTATCCCCATCTCTATTTTATTTTTATTTTGAAACAGGGTCTCACTATGTTGCTGAGGGCCTTGCTAAGTTGCCAAGGCTGTCCTCAAACCTGTAATCCTCCTGTCTCAGCCTCCCAAGTACTGGAATTACAGGCATGTGCCACCATGCCTGGTGCTTTGTTTTTGTTTTGTTTTGAGCATGTATCTGCCAAGCACTAGATATATTGTAGTGATATTAGGATGAATGGAGCATATTACTACATTCACCACAAATCTTTATACCAAATATCAGAATCAACCATGAAGAAATTCCAGATACGATAAGTACAAGATACAACATATTAAATAAATATATTTTATATGTTAGGAACAAGAAAAGAAACTTTACAAAACATGAGACCATTAAGTATTATTTAGAAGCCGGGCGTGGTGGCACACACTTGTAATCCCAGTACTTGAGAGGCTGAGACAGGAGGATCCGGGTTCGCCACCAGCCTCAGCTACTTAGTGAGGTCCTCCGCAAATTAGTGAGACCCTGTTTCAAAATAAAGAATAAAAATAGGGTTGGGGGTGGAGCTCAGAGGTAGAATGCCCCTGGGTTCAGTCCCTGGTACCGCAAAAAAAAAGTATTATTTAGCAGACTAAGAAACTATTAAGTATTATTTAGCAGAGTAAGAAAATACATAGTAGTATTACTCAAAAACCATACATACATGGTTTAAAAATTATATTATCAGATATGTTAACAGTATACATGGAAAGATAATCCATGAACTGGAAGGCAGATCTGAAGAAACTATTTCAGAATTGAGGATAAGCACAAAAAGATGAATATATAAAAGATTAATAAATATGGAGGATAAGTGAAGCCTAGCATTTACCAAGATCTAAGGACTAAGATAAATACTTCTATAAATATATGTACATATTAATATATACATATATAGATAGAGGCACACACGGGTACAGAGACAGGAAGTACACACTACTACCCATTTGTTAAAACAGGATTGGAAGAGAAGGTATGACAAGAAATCTGGTTGTTGTTTTTTTACTATGTATACTTCAATCATTAGATTTTTTAAACCTTAATGATATACCCATGCATATATATATATAATTAATGTGTGTGTGTGTGTGTGTGTGTGTGTGTGTGGTGTACAGGGGATTGAACCCAGGGGTATTCTACCTCCAATCTATACCCCCAGCCCTATTTTATTCTTTATTTTGAAACAGAGTCTCACTAGTTTGTGGAAGGCCTCACAAGTTGCTGAGGCTGGCCACAAACCTGTGATCCTCCTGTCTCAGCCTCCCAAGTACTAGGATTACAAGCATGTGCCACCTCGCCCAGCCAATAATTAAATTTTTTAAATGATAATGAAGAGCTGGGCACGGTGGTGCACACTTGTAACCCCAGTACTTGGGAGGTTGAGACAGGAGGATCGCAGGTTTGTGGCCAACCTCAGCAACTTAGTGAGGCCCTCTACAATTTAGTGAGAACTTGTTTCCAAATAAGAAATAAAATCTGGCTGGGGGTGTAGCTCAGAGGTAGAATGTCCCTGGGTTTAATCCCTAGTGCCATTAAAAAAAAAAAAGGTAATGAAGGAAGCAGTAGGTAAGGACTTGGTTTGAATGGAAAGAGAATGTGTACTGTCCTAGATGGGGGATGTTCTAAAGCAAACCCTCTGTATCTCACCAACTCAAGACCTTACCAGACAACAATAATTTTAACTCCCTACTACCAAAGCTGTACTCAAATATCAGTTCAGCCACCTGTTCATACAGGACCCTACAAAGTCACACAATCTCTCCCTTTTCCTAGTTAATTTACATTTTATTCCTAGAGTGACTCTAAAAGCCATCAAGGATGACAAGGGCCCATGGGTCACCTTGTTATGACCCCATAAAGAACTGTGTCCCCTGAGTTCTCTTGGCCTTTTCCTGAAGGGGGATCAGGAACTTTGCTTTGACATTTATGAGAAAGTTGCAGTTAGAGATATCATCTCTTGGGGCTGGAGGGGTTCCTCAGTGGTAGAGTGCATTTTTAGCAAGCACAAAGCCCTGGGTTTGATCTCCAGCAAAACACACACACACACACACACACACACACACACACACACACACACACAATCTTTAGAACACCCATCACAAAATGTCCTAAGACTTAAGTGCCATAAAATAATGACATCTCTCAGGAACTAATCTGCTTTCTCCTTAAAATCAGTGCATAAGACCATCAAGATTTTTTCCTTTTCTTTTTTTGGTACTGGAGATTGAACCCAAGGGTATCTTACCTCCAAGTACAGCCTAGCCTTTTTATTTATGAATTTTGTTTTGAAACAGAGTCTAAGTTGCTGAAGCTGGCCTTGAACCTGCCATTTTCCTGTCTCAGACTCCCAAGTACTAGGATTACAGGCATGAGCCACCATGTCCAGTTCCATCATGATTCTCTGGCTGTGATGACTGTCAGAGATATTAGACAGAAAGCAACAGCTAACATAACCCACCGGATGCTCCAGTCACAAATTATGTTTCAATATTAGTCATTCAGTGAATTCTAGCATGCTGTTTCAATTCAAAACACTTCTGACACTGAATGGATGTCCACAAATTCAATTCACTTTTGACACCAACTCCTGGAATTAGTGAAGACCCCACTGGTTGAGGGCTAAGTCCCACAAGACTAACCCCACTTCTGGCACCAGTGGCAGGAAGGGGGTCCTCAGGTCATGCACACTAGTGTCTGACTTGGCTATAAATCTGGGGGTACCCCCAACCCAACCTCATGTTCAGCAACACACTAGAACAACTCAAAGAATGAAGGAAAGCATATTACTACTGATACTGGCTTCTTAATACTGCTTTATTACTAAGGATACAGCTCAGGAAGAGATGCACAGGTCCAGGTATAGAGATGTGGGGACGATGTGGAATTCCACGTTCTCTCTGGGTGCAGCACAGTGTGTTCACAGCCCAGACTCTCTGAACCCTGTCATTCAGAGGTTTTTATGTAAGTTTCATTATATAATATCATTGGCTGTTGGTGACTGAACTCAATCTCTAACTCCCTCCCCTTTCTGGAGAATGAGGGTAGGGCTGAAATTTCCTAGCTTCTAAACAAGGCTTAGTCTTTCTGGTGACCAGCCTCAACCCTGAAGCTATCTAGGGGTCCACTAGTAATCATTTTATTAGAACAAAGAGGTTCCTTCAGGTCCTACCCCACTACCCTGAAGGGAAACACACCAAGACTTGTGTGCATGTTTGTCTGTATGACTACGAGCCTCAACATGACGTAAAAATACAATGCACTAATAAAAGTATAAAAAAATAAAGAAGTTCCTATCACCCTTATCATTCAAAGAACTCCAAAGCTTTTGGGAGCTCTGTGCCAGGAACTGGGAACAAAGACCAAATATCTTTCTATGCTATCACGGCTACAAACAATATATTCCTGATCCTACTTTGCCTTGATATTGAAATTAGAGTCTAAGGGTATTTTGCCATAAATCCTGCCTTACAAAATTTACACTCTTTCATTTAATTTAATTGACTTTTAAAGTCCTCCAGAAATCAATCATGGAATGAAGAAAATCAAACAAAAACAAACACAAAATCACCTGGGCCTTCATCATTTTCTTCGGTTATTTGGAAATGGCCAGTAACCAGGAGACTGTGCCTTTATTTCTTCTTGCACTGTTCTAAATTTCTGGTTAGAAATCCACGTCTCCCAGCAATGGTGTCTCCACAAATGGTGGTGACCAGGGCCTGGAACCTCCTCCTCAGTTCACCTGGTGTGTCTTGTTCCGAGAGCCGGGACCTGTGGGCTAAAGAGTAAATGCACTTTGAGTGTTCTCTCCATCTGGGCCTGGATGCTGTACTACTACTGTCTGCAGTCACCTTAGCTCAACGCCATCTCTCACCTTTCTTTGGGGTCCCAGAAGCTTTTACACCCCAGGGCAATAAAAACACACTATTCTCAATGTATGGGTAATGTGTCTTCCCTGAAATGGAAGTGGGATGACTGTAAATGGAGGAGTGTGAAAGGAGAACCAGAAAAACACCCAGAGACTTCTCAGACAGATCCATGCCTAGAAAGAAGACATACAGAAGGTAAGGATCTGGACATTTATTCCTTTAACACTGTGAGTACCCATGTGCCTGTTCAAAAGTCTCTGTATAAGCCAGGTGTGGTGGCGCACGCTTGTAATCCCAGTACCGTAGAGGGCCGAGGCCTGTCTTAGAAGCACACTGAGATTATCATCTTGGACCAGCCCAGTTTGGATACATGGTATTTGGCTGGGTGGGCTCTGTCCGCCAGCGGACATATTCCAAGGGACCTGGTGTAATCTTTAAGGTTGCTGTCTTTGATGTCGTCTCCACCCAGTAATGGTTAATCCCTCCTTCCCCTAAGTTTGTCACATGCCTGCCTCACTGACCTTCTTTACTGTAACCTGTTATAATTGCTGATTTCTATGCTTGATTAACCTTTCCCGTAACCTGTGATAATTGTTTATTTATGTGTTTGATTAACTTTTAAAGTTTCTATAAAAATAAGGCCCTGGCTATAGAAGGCCAGGAGAATTTGTCATCTCTATCTCCTCCCCGATCCCCCAATTATTAAATGTAATTATTTTGCAAATTACTATATCAGACTTTGTGTTGTTTTGTGCAAGAAGACTATTGTTCAGAAGCTGCCTGGTACAGCGATCTTCCATGGCAGGAACCACGGAGTAGTTATTTGGAAGCTGCAGGGAGCAGCGACCTTCCATGGCAGGAACCACAGAGTAGTTATTCGGAAGTTGCAGGGAGCAGCGACCTTCCACGGCAGGAACCGTGGAGTAGTTATTCGGAAGCTGCAAGGAGCAGCAACCTTCCATGGCAGGAACCACGGAGTAGTTATTCAGAAGCTGCAGGAAGCAGCAACCTTCCGTGGCAGGAACCACGGAGTAGTTATTCGTGGTGAGACTACAGAGCAAGTATCGTCCGCTGGAGTTACCACAATACAGTACTTGGCAGACTGAGAAAGGAGGATCACAGGTTTGAGACCCTGTTTTAACATAAAAAATAAAATCAGGCTGGACGTGTAGCTCAGAGGTAGAATGCCCTTGGGTTCAATCCTCAGTAAACACACACACACACACACACACACACACAGTCTCCGTGTGTGTACCTCATGTGTACACACAATACCTCATGTGTACACACAATTTAGTTTGAAGACAAATGTACTGAGTAAAGCACATTATCTTATTTAATTTTTATTACCTTATTTTTCATTACCACCCACTTCATTACACACTCATAAATGATAAATCATTAATCATTAGGGATTAACTACCTTTTCCAAATTCACACCATGTAGAAAAGCTAGAATTTGAACTCAAGTCTGTCTCCAAGAACATGACCTTAGTAGCTGCTATATTCCCTTGAGCACATACACTCATAAGACTTTGCCACTACCTTGAGGGATTTTAAATTGCACAGCATCACATGGAGGATGGCCATGTAGCCACAGACATAATCTCAACTCTGAACCACTCTATTAACAGCAACACAGGCAAACACCTTCCTCAAAGACAGATAGAAAAGCTACATGCCATACACCTGCCCTGAAAGAAGCAGGTTGAGGATCAGTAGCCCCAGAGGCTTTCTAAAAGCCCAATCTTAGAGCTCCAGTGAGAAGTTACATGATGAGAGCATGAACTTGAGGGTGCCATCCTGAGCTTTCCTTCTACCTCACCTGAGTAGAAACATTACCACAAGCTCCCTGGGGCTCTGGTGCATCCTCCAAACCCACAGGGCCTGCACTTGACCAATGACTGCATGTGCTCCTCTCCCTCTTCAATCCCAGAAGCACATCACTGAAGCAGTAGACCTTTCAGACTTGTCTTCTTGGAACACCACCAGTGGAAAGGTGCAGAGCTCCAACGCTCTAACATTCTTGAGCAACAAGAGTGGTAGGTACAACATTTCAGAGGCATGGGGAGTGTGTACTTCAAATGGCAAGCCTTCCTTTTCTATGAGTCTCCACAGCCCTGTATCCAAATATATCTGAAGAGTTTCTGCCTCGTTTTTGATCCTTAAGAATTTTCTATAGAATGTAATGATTTCTGTTACCTCTAGTGGTTGGGTCTGTTCATTGGAAGATGGAATACTGTTCCTGAAAATACATGTATGTTTAGGGAGCCACAAAGAAAAACTTCCACAAACCCTAAAACATCATTACCATACAGGTCATGTTCACTAATTACCATTATATGAAAACAACAACAAACTACAAAGGAAAGTCAATAGAAAAACATTAAAACACACTAGACTATATATTATTTTCAGGTAAATACACATTTAGTAAAATATTCATCATATGAAACATGTTTAAGAGAGCATTTATCCTTAGGGAAGGGAGAAGGGGGATGTGTAAGAGGCAGCCTGCAGCAGCCTGCTAAAACTTATCTTTCTCTGAGCTAATGTTACAGGAAAACCACAAAGAACACACCCTCTATACCTATGACAGTGCTTTCCACCAGACACCTAACAGGAAAGCACCTGACACTTGCTCTTTGCACTGTCCCAACCGCAGACTATCACCTGATGACCCCATATGCTAATGAATTGAAAAACCGCAGCAATTTGACCCACTCAGCATTTATCCATACTAGTCCTCAATTAGGTCCTCTATAAACTGACCCTTCTCCTGTCCTTGCCCTATAAAATGCCCACCTTAGACAGTATGGGTGGCTCTTTCTGTTCTGCCAAGAGAGTCCCTTCCAGGCTTGCATTAAAGCTTTCTCTTTATGCTGTTAAGCCGCGTCCCTTGTCCTTCTTTTCCTAACAGGATGGACTAAAGGATATCACTGAAGTTACACTTACATCAGGTTATTTCTTATCAAAAAGTACCAACAACAAAAAACACAGTCAAGTGCAACATGGAGGAAGATCCCTCTGAACAAAAATAGCAGAGTAGTCAATTCCAAGAGCCTATTCCTCCACAGAAACTTAAAAAAAAAATCAAGCAAAAACAGAATAAAAAATGTTGTCAGAACTCTGAAAGCAAGCCGGGCGTGGTGGCGCACGCTTGTAATCCCAGTACTTGGGAGGCGGAGAACCGAGGATCCGGGTTCGTGGCCAGCCTCAGCTACTTAGTGAGGCCCTCCGCAACTTCGTGAGACCCGGTTTCAAAATTAAGTATAAAAAATAGGGCCGGGGGTGTAGCTCGGAGGTAAAACGCTCCTGGGTTCAATCCCTGGTACCGCAAAAAAAAAAAAAAAAAAAGAACTCTGAAAGCAGTCAAAGGTGTACAACAACAGAGCAACCGCTGAATCAAGGAAAAGGCAACTTAGAGCCAGGCGTGGTGTCGCACGCCTGTAATCCCAGTTCTTGGGAGGCTAAGACAGGATTATAGCGGGTTCACCCCCAGCCTCAGCAACTCTGCGAGACCCTGTTTCCAAATAAAGGGCTGGGGGTGTAGCTCGGAGGTAGAATGCCCCTGGGTTCGATACCCAGTACTTAAAAGTAAAAAAAAGTCATCATTGGGGGAACATACTTTAGGTTTAGAGCTGTCTCTTACCATTTTAGGTTTGATTCATAGCTTTCCTATTTACCGGGACGAGAGGGAGGAGACGTGTGAGAAGCCAAAGGGTATGTGTAGTCCTTGGTTTGAGACTTAGGGGGTCTGAGAGGGCACGTAACGTCTGAAGCTTAAAACACACACAAAACAGGGCCCCTGCACCGCCAAGCTCGAGCTTCCACGAGAGCTCCGCGGCTGACACGCTGCCCCCCCGGGCACTGTCACGCCGCGCCGACTGGATCCCGAACCCGGGCCGAGGGGCTCGCTGGCCGCGTCCCGCTCCCCGCGCACTCCCCGCACGCCACCACTCGCCGACTCCAGTTCCCCGTCGCCGGGCGCCGCGGCGACCTACACTCAGCACAGCGGCAGGGCAATCATGACCCCGGGCTCCCAGGACGGACCCCACAGCACCCGGCCACAGACCCGCGGCCGCTCCTCCTCGGCGGCTCCGCCCTACACCGACGCCCACCGACAGCAACCCGTTTCCTCTCCGGTTCCACAAAGACCCGAACACACACCTGATTTTCTCCAGAACCCACCCGGACCGCTAACGCTGCACTTCCGCAAAGTCTCTACTTCTAGGCCCTCCCCGGCCCCCGTAGGCGGCCTGCGGCGGCGGCGTGGGGCTGAGCGCGGCCACCCGGACTTCCGGCCTTTCCCGGGGTCCACTTCCGGATGCCTGCCGGGGGCGGCCATCTTTCAATACGGTGCCGACAGAAGGCGAAGAAGCCCTACTTTAAACCTTGAGCCCCAGAGTGCCTTCACTTTTCAGAAGCTCGAGTTTCTCTCGAGCGTGTACAGGGCAAACATAAGGTGGGATACACCGAGAAGAAAAGCCAGCATTTCTGCACAAAGAAAGCCTTGTAACGGCACAGTGGGCGCTGCCATATTTGAAGTTCGATGTCCGTACAGAGGGGGGAAAAAAGCTTCCTAGGCGGTGGAGAAAGAGCAAAACAGCTAATAGGTGAGTGGACAGGAACATTTAATGGTTATGTGGGGTGGGGCAGAGTAAGATTTTAATATTGTCACAGGGATAGTGGCCTCCCCATTAAAGAGAAGTGAAAGACATCTGACCCACTTTACCTTTGTGGGAGAGACATGGTTACCATTCGGGAAAGGTGTAGAGACTTGTAATGAGCAATTGGAAGAGGAAATCCAAGAGGGAAACGGAATTTTTCTTTCTGGAGACACTGGACTTCCCTTCTGTCAGAGTGGAGCCAGTATTGAGTGTGGGGCTTTCCTAGTACCAAAGGCCAGAAATTCTGGATCGAATAAGAACTCCAGGTAGAATAAAAAGTGAAAGGAAAAGTAATCATAGTATACAACGTGGCTGAGTAGTATTTACATAGTTGTCATAAATTCTAAACCTGATTCAACCAAAATTAAGGTGTAACTGTTGGAGGAATGAAGAGGACATTCCTGTGCTCAGTGGAGTGTTTGTAAGAGAGTTATTTTGAAGTCTGGTCCTGGTCCATGATAAATCTATTGACGACTTTCTCAAAATGAAAAATCCATTTCACCACTACCCCCACGTTACTTAATACATCCAACTGTGAGAAAAGTTTTGCAAGAAAAAAGCTTTGCAAAACTATTCACTTCTGAAACTTAAGGGAATTGCAAAATAAGATGAAGAACGCCACAGACACAGATATTCCACTCCTAGATATTTATTGAAAAGTAATAAAACAATATGACCTCACAAAGATTCACAAGAATGTTCATACCACCTTTATTCATAATAGCTCTAAACACGAAACAACCCAAGTGTCTATTAATAGATGAAAGGATAAGAAAACTGGTAGAGTCACGGGAAAACATGATAATTCCATGGAGAATCCTGAGGAGTTCCCAGACTTGGCGAAGGGAAGCTCACCTCAGAACCTTGGGGTCCTTGGCTTCTGTGGTGAAAAAGAATTTCAGAACGTGCCAATCAGAGACAAAGAGGTTTATTTAGAAAAAGTTCAAGTCCAAGGCTACAGGTTCAAGGGAGAACGTGAGCCACCTCGAGAAGGTGAGAGGTCCTTGGGGTCTTTACAATCCTTCTTTTATAGGGGACCCCGACAAGGGGTGGCCAGGGATGCCTGGCAGGGATGGGGTGACACAGGTTGGCTGATCTCCTTTCTTTGAATCTTTAGATCCTCGCCATTTCATTGGTGGGTGATGGGTGATACCTGGGCTTGACAAATGGTGAAACTTCCTTTGAGACTTTTTTGTTTGCCAAGCATCCCAAGAAGTTTATCTGTGAAGATAGGGTGCTGGGCTTGACAAATGGTGAAACTTCCTTTGGAATTTTTTTTTTTTTTTGATTGCCAAGCATCCCAAGAAGTTCAGGTGAAGATAGGCCATTATGATTAAAAAGTGTAGGCCAGGCCTATTGAGGACCTAAGAAAAGGGCAGGCCAGATGGGCTATTACACTAAAAGTGTGGCCTATTAATGGCCTTTACCTAAAAAAGAGCAGACCCTGTAAGGTGAAGTTAAGGATTATGAAGTTTCTAGACTTTAAAACTATACTTTCCCTTTCCTTCCCAATTTGTCTCCTTTCTACCTTATATTTTATCTCTCCTTTCCTACCTCATTCCCCCCACACACACACACTTCGGTCCCTTAATCTTAAGGGCTGATGAAGGGTGAAAGTCCATCTTCTATAGGTTCTTCAACAATGACAAGGGGCAAAGGCCCTGCCTACCCAGGGACCAGAAGTCTCATCCTGACTGGTCTAAAGGAGACATAGGGAAGTCAGGGTTTGTTGGCTATGGAACCATCATCCTTTTATGTTCTGGAAAAGAAGGCATAAACATGTGAGGTGTTAGCCCCTGACAACAGTAAATCAAACAACAAAAGAGTATTCTGATGCAAAGGATACTTGCCAAGAAAATGAGAATTTTATCCCATCAAGATGTTCCAGAGAACCAGGAAGTTATTAAGTCACTGAAACTTAAGGAAGAATTAGACATGTTATTAATTTGGGAGTGAAGGTTTTGTAATGTAGAAGACACATTCTCAGAATTATCATGGATATAGGATATAAACACAACACTGACAATTGCATGAGTTCCTCTTTGTGCTGCAGCTAATATGTCAAGGGCCATTCTATTTTGTAAGATGGCCTTTTTCATCATTTTAATTTCATCATTTATTAGTGAAAACCTTTTGCATATATTTACTAAAGGACTCTATATGCCATATTACATCTTTAAGCCCAATTGGGGGAACAAAGAAACTAGATGATCATACCAGTAAAAAAACAGATCTTGTCCACTGATGTTGTAGGTTTGACAAATTAGCTGGACGTTCCATAGTTTTAGTCCAATGTCCCTGTACCCAGGGATATCCCAATGTACACCTTCCTGTCCAGACTGGAGGTAGCCATGGCCAGAGGTTGGTTCCACACAGCCATTAGGTGCCATTTGGTGCTGCCCATCTTATTCCTGTCTTTAATTTCCAATTAGTGGCAAACCAAGAAGTGTCTTTTAATGTAATCGTATAGTTGCAGTTACCTATACTAATCCATCCCTGTTTATGGGTGGAATTATTTAAATCATTGAGAGAATGATTTTTTTGTTCCCAGCAGAGAGCTTCCTTTTACCTGAGCTGTCCCATAGTGGGTGTCATCCAGACATGTTTGATCCATATTTGAGAGCATTCCTTTTTATTTTTGATGACTCTGCAATTTGGGATAGAGAGATTTAGTAAAATGCCACATGTGAACATAGGACCATTAATGGAGAGGGACCTTTCCATTTCCCATCAAAAGGATCCTTCCAAAAAACCCGAGGAATTGGTTTAGTAAAGGAATAAGTTTCCATTGCATGCCTCTAAGATGCTGTAAGAGAATCATCACCACTTTGGAAAAAACAAGTGTTGTTAGAGTTAAGGATAACGAATCCTTAGGGGAAACATGACTCCATGGTCCTCCCTTCTGTTTTTGAAGCATCAATTTGAGAATGCCATTATATTGTTCGACAATGCCTTGATTGGTAGGGTTATTAGGAATGCCATGAAGTAAGGATATATTCCATATAGAGCAAAATTTCGCAAAGGCCTTAGAAGTATATGCAGTTCCATTGTCAGTTTTTATCCGTTTAGGGACTCCCATAATCGCAAATGCCTGTAAGCAATGTGTTTTATTTGAGAAAAAGTTTCTCCGGATAATGCAGAAGCCCAAAGGAATTTTGAATAAGTGTCTACAATAACATGAATAAATCTCAGTTTACCAAATGTGAGGGGTAATGAGTAACATCCATTTGCCATTCTTCATTAGGGGCAAGTCCATGACTAAGAGTACCATAAGAAGGGGAGCATGGCATAAGACGGGCACATGTAGAGCAGGCACGAATAATGTTTCTAGCCTGTGAGGGAGTAAGAGAAGGGAATAGGCGAAGAAGAGAACGAGCATTTTGGTGTAGTAAAGCATGTGAGTTTTGAGCAGATTCAAATACAGTGGCTACAAATTGATCGGCTTGAGCATTTTCTTTTCTTTTTTTTTTTTTTTTTTTGCGGTACCGGGGATTGAACCCAGGGGTGTTCTACCTCCGCGCTACACCCCCGGCCCTATTTTTTATACTTTATTTTGAAACCGGGTCTCACGAAGTTGCGGAGGGCCTCACTAGGTAGAGAGAGAGAGAGAGAGACACGGAAAGAGAGAGAGAGAGCTGAGGCTGGCCGCGAACCCGGATCATCCGATTTCTGCCTCCCAAAGTACTGGGATTACAAGCGTGCGCCACCACGCCCGGCTGGCTTGAGCATTTTCATAGGAAAGAAAACCAGGTAAATTGGAGTGAGATCTGATGTGAATAATACAAAAGGGATTAGCACGTTTTCTGATCAATTGTTGAATATTATGAAGATAATTAAAAATAAATTCATTATTAAGCCTTTTAATTTGAGCCGTCTCTAGTAGAGATATGACACCTACAACGTATTGGGAGTCTGAAATAATGTTAATAGGTTGAGTAAAAGTTTGAAAAACTGCATGCACCGCAGCCAATTCTGCCACCTGAGCAGAAGTCTTAGAAATGGAAAGAACCCCGGCACTGGGGATGTGGGGCGGGTGAGCCCTTGGCCCTGCCCCCGGAGACCGCCTTCTGGTGCTGGGGACGTGGGGCGGGTGAGCCCTTGGCCCCGCACCCAGAGACCCCCCCAGTGCTGGGAATGTGGGGCGGGAGAGCCCTGGGCCCTGCCCCCGAAGAGCCCTGGCGCTGGGGACGCGGGGCAGGTGAGCCCC